>JAOWBN010075562.1:0-20431 GCA_028565015.1 Pinguicula moranensis
GTGGCCTTTCTTCTGCCTGTACTTGCTGCATAGGAAAGTCTCTACACCTTTGAACTTGTTTGAGTTCGTTGTACTAACATGACTCAGAAGCATACTTCCATAGCTATATGCAAGTGTATTTTTGTTTAGAGTCCTTGGTGTTTGAACTACGAAATTTTCAGTCTCATCCAATTTTACTACAATTCCTGTTGCAAATTTTGGTCTTTTGCGATGCTGTTGTTACTATTCAGTTCAAGATTTCATCCTACAGTGCTTAACAGTGGTCTGACTCAATACAAGGATACTAGCTGATTCACTCTGTTTGTCTTCCTTATCGGCCTCTTATCATTCGGTAGAGAGTAAATCAGTAAATCCAGCCAGAGGTGTTCTCATTGTTGGTTTGTAAAACACAAAACAGTTTAGAGGTGTTCTCATTGTTGGTTTGTAAAACACAAAACAGTTTATTTTGTATTCCTTTTTCCATATCTTCAATGAGAATACAGTTTCATGTCTTATAGACTTTAGGAGTATGGAGAATAAGGTAGGTTGATCATAGAAGGAAAGGATTAATTATAATTGATTCCTTCATTATTTAAAAGGTTGGTCAAACCTTCCTTATTTTCCATTCTACTTTCTAACACTCCCCTTCAAGTTGGGTTGAAGGGTCTTTAATGCCTAACTTGCTTAATACGTCGAGGAAAGCCCGGCTTGATACTGCTTTAGTGAGGATGTCAGCAAGTTGGTCTTCAGATCGTACATAGGGAAATTCCACCACTCCTTCTAATTTTCCTTTTATAAAATGTCTGTCCACTTCGACGTGCTTAGTACAGTCATGCTGTACTGGATTTTCTGAAATGCTTATGGCTGCTTTGTTATCACATTTCAATTGGCATGTCTCTTGTGGGGGAAATCCTATCTCTGTGAGTAGCTTCCTGATCCACAGAACTTCGGTCAGTCCTCAAGCAATTTCGCAAAATTCTGCTTCAGCATTCGATAAGGCTACCACTGTTTCTTACTTTTCTATGTGACAAGGTTTCCCCCTACAAGCATAAAATACCCTGCGGTTGATTTTCTGTCGACTGGATTACCAGCCCAGTCAGCATCAGTATATTCAAGAATCTCAAGGTGATTATTTTTCTTGAAGTAGATCCCTCTCCCCAGGTGATCGCTTCAAGTATCGTACTATTCTCATCGCTGCCTACATACGATCTACTTGTGGGGTTTGCATAAATTGACTTACCACTCCTACTGCGTATGCTATGTCCGGTCTGGTATGGGCTAGATAGATTAGCTTTCCCACAAGTCGCTGGTACCTTTCCCTATCTGCCATGGGTGCCCCTTCTATCATCTGTAATTTGCTATTTGCCATGATTGGTGTCTCTGCTGGCCTGCAGTCCATAAGTCCTGTTTCTGCCAACAGGTCAAGAATATACTTCTTCTGTGATATGAATATTCCTTTCTGATTTCTCTCAACTTCAATCCCCAGAAAATATCTCAGATCTCCCAAGTCTTTCATCTCAAATTCTTCAAATAAATTTCTTCTTAGTTTTTCCATCTCCCTAGTGTCACTTCCAGTGATTATCATGTCATCTACATAGATTAGCAGACATGTTACTAGCTCTCCCCTCTTCTTCAAAAATAAGGTGTGATCCGAATGACTTTGCATGTATCCATGTTTCTTCATTGCTGTGGTAAAACGTCCGAACCAAGCTCGATGAGATTGTTTCAGGCTATACAATGCATTTTTTAACCTGCAAACTTCAGATTCTTGAAATTTGTTGGAGAACCTTGGAGGAGCTTCCATGTATACTTCCTCTTTTGAGATCTCCATGTAAGAAAGCATTCTTCACATCGAAATGTTGAAGTAGCCAGTCTAGATTTACTGCAATGGAAAAAAGTACCCGAACAGTATCAATTTTTGCCACTGGAGAAAAGGTTTCAGAGTAATCGATCCCATAAGTTTGGGTATATACTTTTGCTACTAGCCGAGCTTTATATTGTTTCACTGATTCATCTGCTTTATATTTCACAGTGTACATCCACTTACACCTCACTGGTCGTTTTCCAGCTGGCAACTTGCATCTTTCCCATGTCGCATTTTTTTCCAGTGCCATTATCTCCTCTTTCATTACTTGAACCCATTTGTGGCTCCTTTTTGCTTCCTGGATATTTTTTGGTACAGACACTAGTATTCTTGTTTCTTTAGCCAAGTGGGCTACAGGGTATCTTGATGTGCGTGGTTCATACTCGGACTCATATCTCTTTGGAGGTACTACCCGGGTACTTCTCTGCGGCAAAATATATCTCGACCCTAAATTCTCAACATCGTATTCATTCTGGGTTCAGAAGTGCTTACCTCAAGACCCCCGGAGGAAGAGATGGTTGGAGAGTGGACCTCTGTTGTAGGACCTAAGACTGTGCTTTCTGGGGTATGCTCTGTTGGGACTCTGGGTGCCAACTCAATGGGAACTATCTCGAGCATTTCCTCTGGGCTAACTAACCAATCGAAGCAATCTTCTGGATTATTCTCCCCCTGGTTGCTAGAATGGTTAGGATAAAAGTACTTAGTTTCTAGGAAAGTACAGTCCATGGTGGTTTAGGTTGTTTTGTGACAGGATCAAAACAGCGGTAATCCTTTTTATTTGCGCCATAGCCGATAAAGACACACTTTACCACACAGGGTTCAAGTTTATTTCGATCATGTCGTGGGATATGTACAAACACAGAACACCCAAAGACTCAAGGGGGGAGAGAGGATAGATGGGATGGTGGCTTGTTCAGAAAGAGATTAAAGTGGGGTTCGTAGTTTGAGGATCTTTGTGGGAAGACGATTAAGGAGGTATACTACCATAGATATGGCATCAGGCCAATGATGAGATGGGACTTTAGATTCAAGCATAAGAGCGCGGGTGATTTCAAGAATGATTCTATTCTTTCGTTTAGATACACCATTTTGCTGTGGGTATGTGACCAGGTGGTTTGGTGAAGGAGGCCTTTCCTAGTGGCAAACTCAGTCATATTGTGGTTCACAAATTCCCCCCATTATCGGATCGAAAAATTGAATTTTTTTTAGAAAACTGAGTGTAAATCATGGCATGGAATGCGGAAATTTTTTGGAAGACTTCAGATTTATTTTTAAGAAAATATACCCAAGTCATGCGAGTGAAGTCATCAATAAAAAACAAAAAAAATACCGAAATTGACTATTTTCAGAATGTGGGGCCGGACCCCAAACATCATAATGTACTAAGGAGAAAATATGTTCAGAATGAGTATTTGTCAAAGAATACGACTGCCTATGACTTTTTGTAAAAAAGTAAGTATCATAGGCAAATTTGTTATGCGGGGGAAAAAATTGAGGTAACAGAAGTCTTTGATAACTAGAGGACAAGTGACCTAATCGGTGATGCCATAACCATGCCTGTCGATCGGTTGTTCCATGAGCCAGCAAGGCATTCCCCTGGTGAGCAACCTCGTCAACATAGTATAGGCCTCTACGTTCAGTGCCACGCCCAACTATCTTCCCCGTCCGGATGTCCTGCAGTAAACAAAAAGTGGGGAACATGAGAGTGGTGCAGTTGAGCTCTTTCGTCACATGGCTGATAGATAATAATTTGCAGGATAACGAAGGCGCATATAAACAATTTGACAATTTTAGAGATGAAGATATCTGAATTGTGCCGCTATCAACCACGGGTGCCAGGCACCCATTTGCTGTTTGAATTCTTTTCTTCCGAGGAGGGCTGTGGGTGGTTAAGTTCTTGTGGTCATTAGTCATCTTGTCCGTAGCACCACAATCGAAGATCCAGGAACCTCGTGACTCATGTCCGGCTGAGCATGCCACTCTTGGGTCCTCATCAAAGCAGCCTGGTCGGAAGTATTTGGGATTGACAAATTTTTTCGGGATTTCGGATGGGTTTTTGGAAAATATCGGGAGTTTTTTTTGTATTTTTTGGAATTGGGGTCCGGACAGGTATTTTTGGGTTCTGGAGGGGTCGAAGTATAATTTTTGTAAACTGTGGGGATGGTTTCAATATTTCAGAAAGGTGTTAGGGCCGTGATACAATTTTGGTGGTTGAGTGGGGATGTATCTGAGAGAGTCGCGAAGTACACGGACTGTCTGGCAGATTCGGGGACATGGAGGGCACCGCTGCAATTTTGTCCGAACTACGAGGGCTTATTTGCAAAAAAACAGTGGCATATAAAAACCGAGATAAGGGTTTCGACGCCGCCGAACCTTTGAGACCCCGACCCTGTGCGTCGTTTCGGACAGCGATGACTGCTCTGAACCCTGGATTACCGTGAGGCCAGGCGCCGCCGCTGCTGCAGGTGGCGACAGGAGTGTCTTCGGTAAGGGCCGCCGTTCCTCTCTTGTCCTTTTTCTTAAAGAACCAATCGGGATATCTGATTTTCTTAAAACAACCTTCGATTGAGTGACCAGACTTCTGGCAATCGGAGTAATACAGGTTCGATTTGTCCACTTCCAGGACTCAGGGGGATGATTTCGTCTATTTTTTCTGTGGATCTGACTGGGCCTTTAACACAAATCCCATCCCAACTCCCTATGATGAATCGTCGCTGGTATGCCATGCCGGATTGAGAATCTCCAAGCACGCCGCCTCACGGCGGAGAGCCGCATACCCAGTTTCGACTGAGGGAAGTGGATCCATTTTAAGAAGATCCCTTCGGATGACATCAAATTCCTCTCTGAATCCGGCGAGAAGTTGGAAGAGACGGGCTCTTTCCGTAGTTGGTTGAACAGTGATATATCGTCTGGGCACTTCATTGGGTTTGGCTGGCGATGGTTGATGTCCCTCCAAATCTTTTGAAGATTCCCGTAGAACATCTCCAATGTATTAGGCCCTTATTGTATTCAACTGGCTTGCATGGTTAGGTCGAATATTTGTAGAGCATTGGCGCCGCTGCTGAAGGTAACGGCGAGATTCTCCCATAGTGCCTTCGCAGTTGGGAATTCTGTATATTGAGGGACAAGGTCTGGGTCGATGCTATGGAGAATCCAAGAGAATACGGCCAGATCTTGTTGCTGCCATCTGGGGTAGTCTGGGCTCTCTTCAGGGGGGAGAGGGTGATGGTTTACCCGTAATGTGGTTTAGCCTCCCCCTTCCGCCAATGGATACCTGCATCAACCGAGCCCAGATTGGGTAGTTGAAATTCGTCAGTTTCATATTGACTGTCAAGTTTTGGGGCTGATCTGGTGGATTGAGTTGTTTGAGTAATGCTGCGAGATGTGTGGATAATTCATCCGAGGAGCAACTCCCTTCGGATGTCATCAGGGTGTTGTCCGTATGAGTTCCGGCCATTGGTAGATGATGAGCGAAAAATTCGATCAGTTTGAGGATCGAACCAGCTCTGATACCATGTTGGTTTGTAGAACTCAAAACAATTTTTTTGTATTCATTTTTCCATATCTTCAATATGAATACAGTTTCATGTCTTATAAACTTTAGGAGTATGGAGAATAAGGTAGGTTTATCATAGAAGGAAATGATTAATTATAATTGATTCCTCCTTCTTTATAAGCTCGGTCAAACCCTCCTTATTCTCCATTCTACTTTCTAACATAAACGATCCCTTGTTTTTTATTTACTTAAAATTTTAAATTCTCCTACTGTTTTGTATTTTTTAATTTCAAATCTTCAAAGTTTTTTTCGAGGTAAGTTCTTCAAACAATTTTAAATAGTTTAGTCTCAACTAATAAAAATAGTCATCAATTTCCCTTAAAAAGAAATAGTTACCCTCTAATTATACAAAAAAAAAAAAGCAAGACACGTGTACTTATTATGCTGTTGAGTCATCACCATCAATAATTTCTTAAATTCTCCAAGTGCTTTATTTCCTTTTAATTTTATAATATTTGTTTCCTATTTTTCTGCAATGAGGGCATTTCATTATTTTCATCAGATAAATGTGATTTTTTGTATTTTAAAAAAATTGACTGTGAAAATTATTTTTACTGTTTTTTTTTATTTTTTATTTTTTATTTTTTTTTATTATTTTGTTAAATTTTTAATAATTTTTGCAAACCATCTCAAACTTCTAAAGGAAGTATGGAATGTCTATTTCCATTTGATTATACATAATCAAATCCACCCACACATAAAATATAATAGACAATATTATATTTTATGTGTGGGTGGATTTGATAATCACACTCAGTCAAGGGCGGAACTGTTCATGGGCGGGCCCGGGCTTTAGCCCGGGGCCAATTTTGGCCCATGAACAATTCCGCCCATTGGGCTGGAGCACAGTCGACAGCCTGGTGCCTGCTTTCAGCTTCAGGCAAGGGCGGAAACCTTCAGGCCCTCCATTCCGTCGAAGCAAATCAACAAGAACTCTCACTGCTCTTTCCAATTCATCTCCAATTCACATTTCCCCCCTGAAATTTGGTAAATGAAGCCTCCTGGTAAGCTGTTTATAAACTGAGAATAACAAACGGAGAGTGAAAAATGATGTCCCCAAATCAAAGCCTCGATTCTCGAAGCTCTTCTCATCCCGTGCCTTTTAGGTAAGGGATCATTTTAGCTTTCATGCACATGTGATTATGATTTATTTTTGTGGTTGGCAGTTGTAATCTGCAAGGAAGATGTTCTTTTAGTACTGTAGCGTAGTTTCTGAATGTTGATTGAAATGCCGAAGGTGTGGTTTTGGTTTTATCCTTTTCCATGTGGATGTTAAGGTGTTTTATGAAGCATTCAAAACTTGTTGCTTATGAAAATTTAGCTGTTGAGAAATATAGTTCTTCTACTGCATAAAAGTAATGGTCTAATCCCGTGGACATTGGAAGCCAATAAGCCTCAAATATCAATTTTCAATACATGGAATCTAAGAGACTGCTTTCATTTTTCTTTGTCGTTGGATTATCATGGTCTAGAACTCACCTCTAGTGCAATCTTGGTTCTCTTTAAAGAAATGTTCTTGCTCTATTTAGTGATATGCGTTTTTTACATGGTTCTTTTGAGGTTTACAGTTCTAAGGATAAATCTCTTAGTGCCATTGCGTCATGAACTGAGTGGTTCTTAGGTTTTTGATTACTACTTAGTCATGGGTGTTCGATTTCCAACTAAAGTCATGGTTTTGAACATTGGTAATGACTGGTCTTACGAAGACTTGTTAGGATTTTGAGGCTCATTGGATACAAACTGGTTTGATAAGTTGTCATGTTTGACCAAATATATTAGTAATGGTCGGTGCATTCAATTTGTCACATTTTCCGATTTCATTATCTGCGTGTTATTGTTTGAATGTAGGCAAACACCAGCGCATGTCATCCACATTATAGGAAATCTATTGAGAATTTGGTCAGTCTATTCTATGTACCGGTATTTGTCTCAAACAAGGGCTTCGGTTGTCTTATTTATCTTCAGCTGTCTTGTTTCATCTTTGATTCTGTTTTTACTTTTACAAAAGCCTTGGAAAGGAAGGCCTCTTTCAAACACTCAGGTCACTATGCAACTCTCTGCTCTGTTTACTATTTTACTTGGGGGTTAGTGAACGTGATGTAGAATTTTTTTTAGGTGGTTTAGCATATTTTTCTCTAACCAGGTAGCTCCTTCTGTTATAAACAGCGTTGTAACTGCACTATACTTCATCTCGTGGGGAAAGGGTGTTAAGTCCTGTGGCCCTCTCAGATGAGCATTTGTGCAACCTTTTGGTAGATTTCAAATGCAGGGATTGTTATAGATTCCATCTCAAATCTCCCATTTTCCCACTCTCTATTTGTATCTACTCTTGCTTTGAACTTCAACTTTCCATTCTTCCCATGATACAAAATCAACCAGATCATATAGAAATTTGGGTTTTCATCATCTGGTCTTATGTCTTTAGTGCGAATGATATTCTGAGAACTCAACTGTAACATTACAAGTTTGATGTACTTTCTCATGACAGCTTCCATGATTTGTCAAATATTTCTGAGTTGTGTCGGAGATTGACTGAGACATGATTGACAGACTTATCCGACTTGTTTTGACACTTCCAGTCACTACTGCAACAACAGAGCGTGCATTTTCAACTATGAAGTGTGTCAAAAGTGTTATTCGCAATATAATAGAAAGTCAATATCTTTTGAATTCGATGGTTGTTTATATTGAACCAGAACTATCTAATATCATTGATTCAAATCTGTTATCAATGAATTTTACGGTAAGAAGTCGCCGAGAGCGATATATTTAGATATTTTATTATTTAATTACCTAAACTTTGTTAATTATTTTGATTGAATGTTATTTTTATATTATATTAAATATTTTTTTTTTTGGTTTTTTAATATTTAATTTAAAAAAATTTATTATTTTTGAGCGAAAAAAAAATAGCGACGACAAAAAAAAGCCCCCCTAAATTCTTTTAGGATATTTTAGCCCACCTTAACTTTTAGGGCTAGTTTAGGGTTTCGCCCTTGCTAATAGGTGCCTATTGAATAAGAATTTTTTTTTGGATGATTAATATTGAATAAGGATATTATGAGAGAACAGTAAAAGAACACAAGACTTAAGTTGTGTCTAGAATAGCTTCATTTTTTCAAAAAGTGCTAATTTTTTTTTATATATATAAGTAAGTGTGTCGCGAGCCCAGGTTGCAGGCAATTTGAGTCATGCCTCTTAAGTTGTACTGTGTATCCCGGGTTTAAGACAACCTGCCCAAACCCGAGTGCACCCTTACCCGTCACAGGTATCCCAACGACCCTAGGGGGCTCCCAGACTAATCCCAGGTAACAATGCAGAGTTGGAGCCCAATAAGTTTTGATCCCCCGACCTCTAGGCAAGCCATGAAGTTTGGTGTCTAGCCACTGGGACAACTCGCACCATTTTCAAAAAGTGCTAATAAAATCAACTTTTTAGATAATTTGGGGAATGTTTGTCAAACAACTTATATTTTAAATTATTCAAAAATGGATTAAACAACCACATAACAACTTTAACTAATAGTGTTTTAAGAGGATTATATGTAAATAAACAAAAGCAAAAATTCTCAAAGCCTAAACCTCACCAGCGCAATTTTCTAAATTTAAAAAAAAAAAAAAAATTATGTTCGCTTCCTTATTCACACGTTGACCCTATTCAATTTTACCACTATCTAATGACAGTCTAATGTCACTTCCTTATTCTATGATTCCAATTAACGAGACGACGCTTTTCATCAATTGTTTAATAAGTGTTTGCAAATTCATTTTTAAAGCCATTTTGACTTTTCTAGCGCTGAAGTAATTTTTAGAGGATTGGCAATGGTATTTATTAATGGTGACTTATAAGTGAAAAAACTAAAATAACTCCGAAATCAAAAGATAGAATGTAGTTGTTTCTCAAAAACTACTTTCGAAAATCTCCTTTGACAAAAGTACAAGAACTTGCATTCACTATCTTAATATGAGACAATGTCAATGTTCCCAAAGAAATATGAACCTCTTGAAATGATTTGGTAATCTACTACTGGTCTTCCTTGATCTATAGCTTGATGTCGATATTCTCGGTTTCATTGTAGCTCAAAGGAAATTCTATAGCTTGATATTTTTTTTGGATAATTTAAACCTTTCATTACCTTTTGCATCATCTTTCGGCAAAAACGGAGACTTCCACTGTCACACATCGTCGCCGCATCAAATTCAATTACGGGCAAGGCTGTGAAACCGATTGCCTCCTGGTACACAACCGATGATCATGCTACCACCAACTTCGTCGGCATTGTCAATGTTAGCATTGATGACTTGAAGATCTAGATAGTCGATGGCAGGGGCGGAGTTAGGCATATAAATTCGGGGGCAAAAAACAGTTTTAGAAATTATAAATTTTGGGGACCAAAAATAATTTTAAAAAATTATATGTAAAAATATATTTATTTTCTTAAAAAAAATCAACATATAATTTTAAAAAAAAAAATTGGGGACCATGGCCCGGTCCTCCTCCCTCTACTACAAATCGATGGCGCTATCCTAACTTTACGGGTTTCTCCGCACCTTTTTAACAAAAAGTAGAGAAAATCGCTTTGCACATCACGAGAAAAAGAAAGATGTGTGATGGTTGAAAGAAGAAAAACGAAGGTGAAACTGAGTATTCTTAGGGACAATGTAGAATGCCTGGCCACGTCGTCAGAGTTCTCCGGGGAGAGAAGTGAAGAAAAGGGGAGAGGGTGGTCAGTGGTCCCCGATTCAAAAGGTTTAACTGAATTGGATAATCAGGGTCAGTGCATGCTAGCTCAGCGGGTGAGCATGTTGCCTCCGACCTCAGGGCTTGCCTAGAGGTCGGGGGTTCGAGCTCCTAGTGAGGGAGATTCTGCCTGACATTCTGAGGGGATTAGTCGGCGGGCCCAGAAAGTCCAAAGGATACCCCGATCGGTGATGCAGACTTCTGAATTACCTATAAAAAAGAATTGGATAATCAGGGGAGCAAATGGTAATTAACACGCGACGATAAAATAAAAAAGTTAGAATTACGAGATACAAATTTTAAATATCTTCATATGCTTAGAGATTGGTGGTCGGTGGGGGTGCAGGCCCCCCTAACTGCCTCATAAGCTATCGTATATTTAAATTTCAAAACGTATAGCGACTTTAAGAAATAAAAAGGTTGAAAATAATAATATCAAGATAATTGATTACGATTCATGGATGAGATAAGGGTAGAATAGAGCACTAGAACTGTCCAAAATTAATCGTTGAACCATCGAACTAGATCAAAATTGGATCGACGATTCTGGCTAATGGGTGGTCGGCGATTCAATTACTGTTCAAATTTTTTTTCGAACCATAACTGACGGTTTAACCAACTGACCTAAAATCAGCAGTTAACCATCGGCCAACATAGATCTAAATCGGTCATATATTATAATTTTTTCTTTTTGAAAAAGTAACCAGAATTACCCGAAATTGTGTTGGTTAACTGTGAGCCACCAATTAACCGCATATGACTGATTAAGCTTCAGGTAAGAGGAAGAATTGAGGCTTATTCAGAATTGATGTTTGAACTCTTGAATTTTTATAACCAAATTTTGTTTACTAACAAATATCTTATTGGCCGGCCAACACAAAAAGTAGGAATACATAACATATTGTTGTAATTTAGCCGAATCTTTTAACTAAAAACACTTATAAACCGTAACCTTGTTTGTTGAAAAATAATAAACCGTAAATATGCAGAAAGTTAAAGAAAGAAAGGGGTTAAGGCCCGTGGTTCACCGGATGCGTGGATTCCGGCTAGTCCACGTTGAGCTCCAGAATCGGTAGCCCTTGTAGCTTTATTTCTTCACAGTCACCAAATAGATATCACAGTACAACGAACACCAACACTCAAAGTTCTCCCCAAAGAGAGAATCACAAGGCAAACAATTTGCCAATAGCCGTGACAACAAGTCACTTAAACAAAATCTCACAACACAAATGAACCTCAAGAGACAAGAAGATCTCACAAACTCTTCGAGAGTTTTTGGAGAGAAAAAAAGTGTTCAGATGAAAGGTTGGGAAAAAGTGTGTACAACAGTGGTGCGGTGAGCGTGGAGCGACAGAAGAGAAGTCGGATCTGGAATCTCGCTCGAAACTCGAAGATCTAAGTGAGGAGTTAACCGCACAAAAATTACAAATCCTAACTTAAGTTAGGATTCTGGTACTTTCCTGAACTAATACTTTTTTCTTTTATTTAGTCTTATCAATTTTTTTACGCATACATATGGAACTGTTCAGTGTGAATCTTTTGCTTCTTATACGTGCGCAGTGTGTCACTGCTGTGTGTTGAACGAGACTTGTAGTCTCTTGCATGTTATTGTGTTTAACTGGTTTCTTTGTGAATACTTCAAATTTACACTAGATTAAGTTGAAACAAATTTCCTGTTATCAAACTTTCTGTTATTTTTTTCTAACGTGTGACACTATGTCAACTAGGGTAGAGGTCTCTATGCTTGATGGTAAGGGTGATTTCACCAGTTGGTTTAAACGCATGAAAGCTTTGTTGTCTCACAACAAAGTTCATCATGCATTAAAAGAAAATGTTATAGACTGGCCTGAAGAAGCCAAAAAAAGAATAGAAGAAATTAGGGAAGAAACTTATGATCTGATAATCTTAAATCTCTATGATTCAGTACTTAGGAAAGTAGATTGTGATGAGGATCCACTGATTTTGTGGACAAAACTAAACTCACTCTCCGCAACTAAAACTGCAACAAATTTAATTAAAATTAAAGGATCGTTATTTGCCTATAAAATGGACTCTGTTAAACCTATAGATGAAAATTTAGATGATTTTTTCAAACTGTGTCAAGCTTTAAAAGGAACAAGCCATGAACTCGATAATGAGAGCTTGGCTATGATTCTACTTAACTCTGTAGCTGATGACTTGTTGATAATTAAAAATGCTTTATAATATTCTTAAAATATACCTAAACTAGAAACAATCATGACTGGACTGAAGTCCAGGGAGTTAGAATTAAGAAACAGTAGAAAAACATCAAATGCTTTATTGTAAATACAAATTCTCAACAGAGTAAAAATAAAATAAATGATAAAAGGTACATAAAAGAAACAGATGACAAAAGGGATGTAGCACCTTGGCACATTAATGAGAAAGGAGAAATCAACTGCAGATACTGCAAGGAACTAGGACAAATCATTAGCAAGTGCAACAAACTAAAACAAAAAGAAAAAAGATTGGTTGAATCCAATGTGGTTGCATCATCTAAAAACTTTATGGAAGAAGAAAGTGAAGACTTATATGTGTCTTCAGAACTATCTGAAGCACTAACTATTTCTCAAAATTCACTACGGAATGACTGGGTATTAGATAGCAGGTGCACATACCACATGTGCCCCCATAAAGAATGATTTAAGTGTTAGTGAGACTAAAAGGGGAATAGTGTATATGAGAAACCATAATATATGCACTGTTGAAGGCATGAGAACTATAGACCTACATGTATTAGGTAACAAGAATGTGGTTATGATAAATGTAAGATTTATACCTGACTTAAAACATAATCTAATCTCCTTAGGAGCTCTAGAAGAATCTGGTTGTTCATTTCTAGGATAAAATGGAGTTCTAACAGTCTTTAAAAATAGTAGACCAGTTCTACCTGGTGTTAGAAGGGATCGATTGTATTTTTTGGAAGGTGAATTTTCTGATAAAACTTATATGTGTGCTACTGTTGTAACCACTTTTGACAAAGCTTTGGCATTTGAGATTAGAGCATATGAGTTTTAAAGGACTAACCACACTACACTCACTAGGCAGTCTAGGAAAACATGTTATAGGTGAGTTAGGATTCTGTGAAGGATGTATATATGGAAAACAACACAAACTAAAATTTCCAAAAGGAATACACAACTCAAAATCAGTACTAGAGTATCTACATGAGGCCTTTGGGGGTAAAACTCCGAGAACAAAATCGTTAGGGTTTTGGCCTAGAGCGGACAATATCATACCAATTACTGTTAGGAATGGTCCAGAAATGAAATGCTAACACATATCATATAATCTTACAAACAATAAATTTTATCAAGACAATACTATTTATACATTGGGGATGAGTAAATTATCCCTGGCGGTGATGAGTCCAATTGGTGCTACCTTTCTCGTCTCTTGAGAATTGGAACCATTTCTCGTACTTATTATTGTTGGGAGTTTCTTAGCAATTTTTTTCCTACCATGTTAATCATTCCTATTTGCAAAAAATGACATGTGTGATTTGGCATTTGTGAAAAATGCCACATTCGATTACTCAAAATAGTCAAATACCTAATGTTTGCTCATCCCGAGCAGCTGAACAATGTACTAATGTACTAATGTGAATCGTAATGTTAGAATGTTGGAGACAGACGAATTTGAAAGTTCAACTACTAGAGACAACTGAACATCCCCATTTTTAATACTCTCATGGCCCTCGTGCACAGTTTAGCCACTAGAGACAACTGAACTATCCGAATTTTTTTAAGGACATTGTGCAACAGTTTGACTGCTCGAGATAGCCGAACTTTGTAAGCCCAAGGGGCGACATATGCCAAGGAAAATTTTGGAAAATATATCGATTTTGTGCCATATTTACTTTATATTTTACCAATATTTTTACAATTTCATAGAATTCTATCAACTTCACATCTAATCAAGGGAAGGTAGTGCAATACATATTTTATTTATTATAATTATTGAAGTTTTTCATATTTTTTTTCACAATTCATTGTACCATTTTAAATATCTTCTTAATTAATAGTATTAAAAATTATTAGTTCCTACTATTGACATTATTATTATTATTATTTATGTTTAATTATTACTTACATTCGTAACTTTAAAAGAAATTATGCTGACTTATTTGTAATTAATTTTTTTTTATCTTTATTATATTGATATATTCATTATTAAATTTCAGATCATGAGTAATTGGAGCATTGGCAACACAAAAAAGATTTTTGAAGTGGTTTCTCAAGAAGCAAGCACAGTGTCCGTTTATGATGAACGAGCTTCAAGGAGGTTGGAGTGATATGGACAAATAATTTTGGAACGAGCCAAGAGATGATCGCACACGCATGAGGTCATACCATTCAATAAGGCCAATGATAAGGGATTGTTACATGCCGTTGTTGAAAGTAGTAAGAAAAATATAAAACACGTAGCATGATGTTAACTTGGTAATGAAAACTTGATCTTGCGGTAAGTGAACATGTTATGGGGTTCCATGCTCACATGCAACAGAGGTAAACTACTTATTTGATGTTACAAACACATAATATTATTACATGTATATCTAATTTTTTAATTAATTTTCCACCAATGGTGCGCATATGGAAAATACATAAACTTTTTAATATAAAATATATTATAACAGGTAGACAACAATTAAAAGAAAAATCAAACTAAATACCTCATCTCACCCCAATCCGTCTAATACTGCACACTCCATATGTATGTTATGGAATGGCTCTCAAAGTGCTCCATCCTACAAACAAAAATCGATTCAAAAGGTTGATGGTCTACCCCGGCATCACACAATCCGGCAAGAGGTATATCGAAATTGAGTCTGGGACTAAAATTCAATATCGGGTGTGTGCCCATATCTATAATAGCTAAAATGTCCCACCTACTATCTAGTTACTACTTGTGAAGGCTCTACGCAAAGAACAATTCAAAAAAGCAAGGGTAGTTGAACCCCAACCATACTTTAATATCTTAGACATGTCCTTTAACGGACTGAGGTATATAACCTTCATGATATCATCATCCAAGTCCGTAAATACCATTCTTCTAATAAGGAATGCAGTCACCACACACATATACATCATCACTACCTCCTCACTACTGTTTTCCGTGATCTTGTTGGCGTTCTGTTCCAAATGAGCATTGATCGCTCTCAATTTTATACAGGTGTTTTTTGGAATATCCTGTACTTTGGCTCGGAAGCCAAATAATTGATGTGCATAGTCTTAAGCTACAACAGTAGACAAACAAATCTTCTTGCTTGTCACAGGCCTACCATCAATCAAAATTCTCATATATGGAAACATCTTGAAGCGTGATGGTCATCCCTCGACAGTCCATCTAAATTATATGCGTCCGACGATGCCACTGCTCACCCAATGCAATGATCAAATGCTTGTCTATAGTGATAGGCACATTGATGCCATAAAACTAAAAACTCTAAGACAACTCTTTACGCGATCATATAACATATTTTCCTTGTTCTTGGATAAACGTGTAGGGTCCATGAATGTGATAAACTTATTTATCGGTCGTCTATCATCGGCCAAAGGATCTTTTGTGTCATCGTGATTGATAATACAGGTATTCGATGATCTGCTAAATCACCGAGAATCTTGTCCTAGGCCGGACGATGTACACTCAATAGGCTTTGTTGTGTATAACTCATGATCTACCAAAACATGAATAAATTACACATTCTATAATAATTCACACAACTAATTAGATATGACTTTATTAAAATAATAATAATTAAATAAATAAACAAACGGATATTATTCATATAAAAAAAACAATAACTAATTTTAATGAAAGATTACAAAACTAATATTAATAATTAATTAATGAATAAATACTATTCATTTCTAAACCCAAAAGTAAGTTTAACAATCAATTAAATACAAGATTACTAAATTAATATTAATAATTAAATAATTAAATTATATAAATACTATTCATATAGTAAAATAACAACTAATTTTAACAATTAATCAGTAGAGTTGCTCAATCTTGAATACCGATTGGTATGATAGGTTTTTTTTTATAAATTTTATTTAAAAAATGACAATATTCCATTTGTAATTTTAGTTATTATTTGTAAAAAATATGTTTCAAGTATACAATGATAACAACGACGACAATTACAACCAAAATTCGAAGTCTAACCATAATAGATTAATAATAAAGACGAAAAACAGCAATAGTCATTAAAAATTTCAAATAAAAAATGTCCAACTCTAACAAAATATGTCTAACCAACACTATGCCTAACCAACTAACCAACTCCAACCAACTCCGACCAACCATGTCCAACAAAAAATGTCAACTCCAGTCTCCTAGTTTGAAATTACAATTCAACTAGAAGAAGCATGATCGTCATCTTGGACAAGTAGGTTGTCGATCCCCTTAAGCATGTTTTGTGGATTATTTTTATCTCTGTGTAAATAAAATTACATATGTAATTACTATTTAAAGAGTAAACAATTTAGTATGATAAGACATAAATAGACTTATAATAAAATAGATATCACTTGTATAAAGTCGATAAATCTCCGGGTCCTTTGCCTAATTCCCATCACAATGAAAGAAAATTTTAGTGTTTTCTTTCAACCAATTTTGCGCACAAATTAGACCATCAGACCTAAATAGAAGCATGTTTTATTTCAATTCATTAGCCTCCAAGATGGTTGAGGATCTAATTTGTGCCCAAATTTAATTGAAAGAAAATACTGAAATATTCTTTTGGAGTGGACTTGTCATGAGTCCAATGATAAATCTCATAAAGAGACCGAGCGACCAGTAAATGGCCTTTGTGTTGCGGAAGATACAGTCGCAGCCATTTAAAATGCTACTGCTGCTTCAGTCTTAACATGGGCAAATACTTCTGGCTCGGTATGCCTTCCAAATCATTACATGCCTTTGTTTGTCCTGATTTTCAATTTGCTGTTACTATACAAATATTCCGTTGCAGAAATTCAAATGATGAATGCAGATGACTCTTATTTAACCACACTCCACAGCATGCTTGTTGGTACTTTGGTTCTTTGTCTCGAGTAAGGTAGCAGGAAAATCTGATCTGTAAAGCTTTGAAACTGTTTGAATCGTTTTGCCTGCCCAAATGCACACTTTATCCTTTATAGTTACTTTTGGGGTATCTTTGTTTTCTTCATAGTGTGAGGAAAATGACTCCTATTTTCTTTGCTACGTATGTATACAGTATATATAACCATTTGAGGAAATATTTTTTGACAAAAGACTACCTGAAAATAGTCTATTTTTGTTTCATTTGCTATTATTCAGAACATTCTTCATAAAGATGGAAGAATCTCCAGAGTCAGATTGTTCCTATTTTTGAGTACAACTGCACCATTTCTTCACTTTCTTAAAAGTGGAATTTAAACTATGCAACAGTTTAAGGAAATTTTCCATTTGGAAGCCTTGGATCAGTTGTCACACTA
The DNA here is from genome assembly GCA_028565015.1 of Pinguicula moranensis. Taxonomy (NCBI): domain Eukaryota; kingdom Viridiplantae; phylum Streptophyta; class Magnoliopsida; order Lamiales; family Lentibulariaceae; genus Pinguicula; species Pinguicula moranensis. The sequence goes on from JAOWBN010075562.1 coordinate 17,627, forward strand.
CAAGTGGCTAACGTACGGAAAAGACAAAACTGGTATGTTTGTGAAAGCAGATGGGAATCATATCCTCGTACGTCCTTTCGATTCTCTTTTTAAAGTCCTGAAAAACTATTGCTGCTAGTTGTATAATAAAGTGTGTTCATCGTCTTTACTAAACCCAATAAAACAAGACTGGTTCATCGTCCTCCTTTCCTGTTGTGTTTCTTCTTCAGATTCTCTGCAACAAAGGTTTTTCTCCCAAAATGCTGAAAGGATGCATCAAGAGCAGCAAAGGACCATGGGTGGTTCGAAGATCAACCAAGAATTCCGGCACTGTCACCAAGTACCGGTTTCCGTCAGAGAGGGAGCGCCTCACCAACAAGCAAAGAGAACGTCGGAGACGATCGGTGACACGGAAGATCTTCTCCGGATTGAAGAATCATGGGAACTACAATCTCCCAAAGCACGCAGACCAAAATGATATCCTCAAAGCGCTTTGTGAGGAAGCTGGTTGGCATGTTGACGAGGGTGGAGCGATCTCCAGGGAGGTAAGGAAAATGCCGAGCTTAGTGGCCCATGATGATCATCAGCAAGATTCTGGAACTGGGGATGAGTTTTGCCAATGCGATGAGGGAGTAGAGGGAAATTCAGAACCTGATACCACACTCAAGCTCTAACGGGTAAAACAGAGGCATTATAGATGGCAAGTTAATGTTTTGAACTGACAGTTCTGTTCGTAGCTTTCCATAATAGTAAACAGTAGTATAATTAAAATATATGTTTGTAATGAATGCAATGTTGAATTCGGTAGATATACAGGAGATATCCAAGTTTTCGTCCAATTCCCTAGTTTTTGTGAGTTTGATCTGGATATGGTGATCTTCAGGAAGCCAAAAAATGAAATGCAGAGTTTGGTTGTACTGCACCAGATGACAAGTTAATATGTACAGTAGCTCATGGAATCAATGCTTATTATCAAGCGATATTATTGAAGAAGATTCATTGATCCTCCACTTCCAATGATGAAGAAATAGAGCTTTGAATGCTCAGGAAAGAGACATTGTTTAAGCAGTAACACAAATTTCTATTGAAAGCAAAGATCAATCCTGATATACAGCCCATGTTCTTCAATCACAGTCTCATTTGTAAAAAAAAATGATAGATGATTTCCTCCAAGTTCCATGTTCTTCAATCTGCGTAGTTAAATCCAAATGTTGTAACTTCTATCACAACAGATGGAAAAGCAGCTCATTCCTACCGTCGGGCACCCCGGTAAACACCAGTGTATGCAATCGGAAGTGCTTGCAGGATGTGCCAAAGTCTCAGGGCTCAACTGCTCCCAGAACTTGCGGAAAATTGTTAGATGGCTGTCTTTTCTGTACTCAGACATCTGAGTGATGTTGAGAACTGAAACCTTTGACCCCAGTCCGCTCAAAACTCGATCCACCATCCGCATTTGTTGCCATGACTGAACCAGTGCCCCAGTATCTTATGTCCGTTATAGGATCCGTCTCGTTATAACAGTTGCCTTCGCTTCATGGCTCCCATTCGTCTTTGCTGTTCGTGGCGATGACCAACAAGCAGACAGTTTTAGATAGAGAAAGCTTGCATCTATTAATGAAACCACCATATGGGCATAAGGGCTCACAGTTGATGTGTAGGTGACATGGTAACAAAGAAAACGTTCTGTTTCATGATTCCATGACCAGCTCCATGCCTCCAAGACCACTTATTTCTTCGCAAGCACCATTCTCTTTATTGCTCCATCTGAAAACAAGAATTTCACATACATGTTAGATACAGGAATCCATTCCTGTATGAAATAAAGGAGTACACCAACAACAGCTTAACTGGTCCCATATGAATTGAAAACCAGAATATCAGCCTGCTCCCATATTGATGAATGCCTAACCATTGCATCTGGATGAAGTATTCTTTCTATCAGTCGATGATCAACTGGATCATCGACTGATAGACTCAACAAGAAGAGGTGCCTAGAGAAACTCCACAGAGGCATTATAATTCTGCATAACCAAGGATGTAGTAAGAATAAACCATCTGATGATGTATTTATTATGACCATTTTATTCGGCACACAGTTAACTTATGCATGAGAAAATGAACCTATCAAATGAACTTGGATGAATGAGTCTTCTTGAGTTTACCTCAGCTCTACAGATTGTAAGTTCAGAATTCGGTGTGATGGTTTATCTTTTAGAACAGTAGCCTGCAACAAACACCGCATTGATATCCACTGGCATTGATATCCACTGGCCTATCAAGTGAATCCCCAACAAACATTAATCTCTTTCCCCTCAATTTCTCCCACATATCCACTGCATTCCACCTACATTCTAATCAACACCAACTTAGTAAAATTTCATTTCAACTTGGCTCTTTAATCTTGTGCCTAATCAACAAGATCAAACAGTTATCTACAAGCAACTTGGACAAAATGAAAGATAAAAAAACCACCTCTTAAAATTGCAGTAATAAGGTTGCCACATCCACAACTGGTACCCTGTATCCGGGGCATTCCATGCTTGTGGCAAGCCAACTGATCAGACATATATGGACAATCCGATTCATTATACAATGAATACGATGTGTTATCGAAAACCATGTTCCGTAAAACAAATTACAGTCTTCCAAATCCATAGCTGCTCTCAGACCAGAAAATTCAGACCTGGGAATTGGTGAATGTAAGAACTTCTCAGCTCCCCACGTTCCCACGTTTTCAAACGTGGGAATTTGGGGAGTTAAGAAGTTAATATGTATTAATATATAATATTAATTTTATATTAATTTTGTATTAATATAATAATTAAT
>JAOWBN010075673.1:0-20430 GCA_028565015.1 Pinguicula moranensis
TAGGATTTGTTTGATTTAGATTTTAATCTTGAATTTTATTTAGGGTTGAATTTTGGGTGATTAGGGTCTGATTTTTTTGTTTTTCGTCGTAGCCAATTGTTCGTTGCAATCCCTAAATAATTAGGGAACCATTGATGGCATTAGCAATTTGTAAAAATTCGCTAACACATCGGTGTTTATTTAGTTTTATTTTTTATTGATAGATGGAGTAGAGTTAATAAGAATGCATTTATTATGATTGTTATTTAAAAATTTAGAATGAAAATGTGTAGTTATTTTACAAATGAATTTGTGTAGCTTTCTTAGCAATATTCTTGTAAATGTAAGATCTAAGTATTTGGTTTGGAGTCATCATTTGTGAGAAACAAATGGGCAACCGTAATTGTTGAGTAGATATTGTTTTGGGAGAAGAAAAACTCCTTTCAATCAAAGAATTAAAATTAAGACGCGACACTTGCACTCTGTTTGTTCGATGTTGTCGTAGGTTTGAGTTGTCGTCATCCATCTCAGCACCATGATGTTGTTGTTGTTGCTGTTCATTAGCCATTTTTCATTTTTGTATTGCCTCTATGATCTTTCGATCACTTGAATTTGGCCCAACTATAAATAAATCAATGAGTGTATATATTTTATTAGACACAAGCTACCAAAAAAATGAATAGACAAAAACAATCAAAAAAAAATTAATTAATTAATAGACAGAACAGAATTAAGGGGAAAACAGAAGAGGCACTTACGTTCAATAATACTATTTATGACCCTCACGTTCGTAAGAAGATTCATATTTGTTAGATTCAAACAATCATTCTCATACCCATAGGCCATCCGTGTTTGCTTTCCTTGAAGCCTTTGTAGTCCAGCACTTTATAGACAATAGCAATTATCTCATCAACCCTCGTCGGCTTGCCAATTTGTGTGTTTTCCAAATTCCAAAAGATTGCAATGGTAGCCTTATGCCAATGATCACCCATTTCCTCGAAGTTTTATGAAATATAAACGAAGAAAATGTGTAGCTATTTTACAGATGAATTTGGCTTTCTTAATAATATTCTTGAAAATGTAAGATCTAAGTATTTGGTTTGGAGTCATCATTTGTGAGAAACAAATCGGCAACAATAATTGATGAGTAAATATTGTTTTGGGAGAAGAAAAACTCCTTTCAACCAACGAAATAAAATTAAGACACGACACTTGCGCTTTATTTGTTCGATGTTGTCGTAGGTTTGAGTTGTCATCATCCATATCAGCACCCCTATGTTGTTGTTTTATATTTGTTTTTGTTTTTTTGTTATTCATTAGCCATTTTCCATTGCTTTAGCCGCTCTGATTTTTCGATCACTTGAATTTGGCCAAATGATAAAGAAATCAATGAGCGTAAATATTTTATTAGACACAAGCTACTAGAAAAAATTGAATAGACAAAAACAATCAAAAAAATTAATTATTTAATAGACAAAACATAATTATGGGGAAAACATAAGAGACACTTACGTTCAATAACACTATTCATGACCCTCATTTCGTAAGAAGATTCAAATTTGTCAAATTCAAACAATCATTCTCCTGTCCATAGGCCATCAGTGTTTGTCTTCCCTTGAAGCCTTTGTAGTCCAACACTTTACAGACATTCGCAATTATCTCATCAGCCTCATCCGCTTGCCAATTTGTGTGTTTTCCGAATTTCAAAAAAATTCAATGGGAGCCTTATGTTATGCCAACGATCATCCATTTCCTCGATATGTTATGAAATATTAATGAAGAAAATATGTAGTTATTTTACAGTTGAATTTGGGTAGCTTTCTTAGTAATATTCTTGAAAATATAAGATCTAAGTATTTGGTTTGGAGTCATCATCATTTCAGAGAAACAAATCGGCAACCGTAATTGTTGAGTAGATATTGTTTTGGGGAGAAGAAAAACACCTTTCAAATCAAAGAATTAAAATTAAGACGCGACACTTGCGCTCTATTTGTTCGATGTTGTCGTATAATCAATTTTACTATGCTAGTAATGGCAAGGCGTATTGAACCAGTTGTCTAATGTTGTTGTTGCCTTTGAGAATAAGATACTTGGTCTATGGTTGCTGAATACTTTGTCATGGTAACACTTATTTGTACCAAGTAGAGACATGATCCATACGAGGAAAATGTATGCCTAGCATTGGAGGATTCTCTTACATATTTCATGACTCCGATCGCATTCTAACAAATGTTAGTTGGACACAACTCGATTTCTATGGTTGCTTAACTGTGGTGTTGATTTTTCATTGAAATTTATTCAGGATTTTTTATGATTGATTTTGTTACTTATTGTGGTTGTCAAATGGTTTGACCAAAAGTCATGGTACTTCAAAATGTTGGACAAGCTTGGATTTGTGCTCTAGCAGTTTCAGCTTTATGGTCCATAAATCAGTTGAAGACGATTGCCATCGACAGAGCTTTTGCTACTACAAGCTATGATAGGAGATACGAGCAACCGACAACAAACAAAATATCATTCTGTGCTCCTTGCTTCCGTTGCTTTGATGGTGATTGCTGAGATTTGTGCAATTGTTGTTCGGTCTATAGTGACCATGGACGCAATAGCAAGTAAATGCCTTTCTAGAGTTTCAAAAGCATTATGCTAACTACACTACATTATTTGCGAAACTTGAATATAAGAATAGTAACCGCAGTCGAACAAATGTTAGTGAATATCAAGAAAAAGTGTTTGGAAAAATATATGATGTTCATCTTCTTCATCCACCTTGCAGAATGTGCATTCCAAAGGTTGCTGCTCCTGGATAATATTTCGAAGCAATGGCAAGGCATATTGAATTAATTGCCTAATGTTGTTGATACCTTTGAGGATGAGATACTTGGTCTATGGTTATTGAATACTTTGCCTGACTCGTTGGAGACACTTATTTGTACCAAATAGGGACATGATCCATACGAGGAAACATATGCCAAAATTGGAGGATTCTCTTACATATTTCATGACTCCAATCGTATTATTACAAATGTTAGTTGGTCACAACTCTATTTCTATGGATGTTTAACTTTGGTATTGATTTTTCATTGAAATTTATTCAGGATTTTTTATGATTGATTTTGTTACTTATTGCGGTTGTCAAATGGTTTTACCAAAAGTCATGGTACTTTAAAATGTTGGACAAGCTTGGATTTGTGCTCTAGCCGTTTCAGCTTTATGGTCCATAAATCAGTTGAAGATGATTGCCATCGATAGAGCTTTTGCTACTACGAACTGTGATAGGAGATGCGAGCAACCGACGGCGAACAAGCTATCATCTGTGCTACTTGCTTTGTCGCTTTGATGGTGACTGCTTGGGTCTGTGCAACTGTTGTTCGGTCTATAGTGACCATGGAGGCAATACCAAGTAAAAGTTTACTATCCAAGCAATGGCAAGGCGTATTGAATCAATTGTCTAATGTTGTTGTTATCTTTGAGAATGAGATACTTGGTCTATGGTTGCTGAATACATTGTCTGGCTCGTGGGAGACACTTATTTGTACCAAGTAGAGACATGATCCATATGAGCAAAACGTATCCCAAGAATAAGAGGATTCTCTTACATATTTTCATCACTCCGATCGCATTATTAAAATCTATGTGAGTTTTGTCATTGCTTATTGTTTTAATTTTCTAGCATATTTTGATGGATTGTGCGATTCTCCTTCTGCAGTATTTGTGCCGGAAATTTCTCTCGTTGCGACATTCAGCTTCCCATGGTAGTCAATTTTATGTACTTTTTTTTTAATCCAAAACATCCCCACATATGCACTAATTTGTTTATTACAGAGTTCGATACGGTGGGGTGGAGTGATCCTGGGTATAGTGGGCCTCGGATGGATGGGAGGCATAACTTTGATGTATAAATCATTGTTTCGTACCAATCAGGAATCATACAAGCAAAAAATTTGTCAAACTTTTGAAGATGTGCTTGTTTTTTTCATCACTCCGATCGTATTCGCAGAAATGTTAGTTGTACACTACTCGCTTTCTATGGTTTATTTACTTTGGTGTTGATTTTTATTTGAAGTTTGTTCAGGTTATTTATTGATTGATTTTGCTACTTATTGCAGTTGTCAACTGATATTTCCACGAGCTATTTTTCTTCAAAATGTTGCACATGCTAGGAATTGTGCTCTAGTTGTTTCAGCATTATGGAGAATGAATCAATTAAAGACGATTGCCATCAATACAGCGTTTCCTACTACGAGGTTTGACTATTTGCAACGTATAGCCAACAAGATATCATCCGTGATACTTGTTGTTGTCGCTTTTATGGTGGTGGTTGAGGTTTGCCCAGTTACTCCCCAGTCTATAGTTACTATGACAGGCGTGACAGGTAAAATTTAAATTTATAGATATAGTGACTATGATAGTTTTTTTCTCAATGAGGAATGTTTTGGAATAATTTACCTCCGAACTAGCAATTAATGCTATGGAGAATGTGGTGTTACTTTACAGTGTTGGATATTAAAGTTATTGTCTCAGTAACAAGTTCTTCATGTTCTTATTTTTAGTTTGCTATATCTATAATCTGACTAAGCTGTTTTTTTTTTTTTATGTATATTGAAGGAGCGGTTACTGCTTTCGCTAGTAAAGACATATATGCGAATATTCTTAGTGGTTTGTATATACAGATCAACCGTCCATTTTCAATTGGCGACACAATTAAAGTACGTCAAATAGTTTTGTGTCTTCTTTTTGTTGATTTGGTTGCTTCTTATAGCGGTTTACCCTCTATTCTTGAGGAAAATCTTTGGAATCACTTCGTCTGACAACATTCTTTGGCTAATCTAGAGATAAGAAATTGATGAAGTTCCTTGTCTGATATTCCGTTCAAAAATATTTCATCGGACGTCCTTGGCGCTTTGACTATTCTCGCAATTCTGCCCGCAGGTTAAATCTGTTGAAGGTAAAGTGGTAAGCATGGATCTTACCAGAGTTTGTTTGTTGACCGATCAAAATTTTACAGCTCTTGTGCCAAATTCCATGTTTTCCACCAATGAGGTATTCATGGCTCTTGTGCTTAATCACATATGGATCTTTTTTTACTTGAAATGGTGTCATTGTTTTGGATTAAAATTTTCAGCTTATCAGTTTTTTTCTGCCATTTATAGGTAATTGTAATCAAGTCCCAAATGTGAATCTGATTCCATACATCAGCCAGCTCCAAGTACTCTCTCTTCCTTCATCCGGTTTTATCACCTACCCAATTTAATTAGCATTGTATGAAGAAAAAGACTATACTATGCATCTGATTAATTTGCTCAATGGTAAATTCATCACTTTGTGTTATACAGTTCCTTTAACAATGCTCTACTCTACATGCAAGCTTAGAAAAACAGCCTATTTGATCCTTACTTCAAAACAATGGTAAATTAAGGTCTTTTGATCCTTACTTCAAAACAAAAACAGCCTATTTGATCAGTATCAACATTCTAAAGTCTAAAAGATAGCAGCTTTGATTTCATCGTATGAGGCTGCCTTTTCAAGCCTAGCAGTCAAATCTACCACAGAAACATCAAGTCATCAACTGTTGGAACACGGAAAGCCATCCCAGTAAGCTTTCCATTCAGAGAAGGAAGTACCTTCCCGACAGCCTGTAGGAAGAAATTTTGCCATTAGAACAAATGCGCATCGAATCTATACAAGTAATTAGCATGTCTGGGATTTGGGGACTGGGGGTCAGATGTGTGCGGTCTTACCCTGTAATTATGCGAAGAGGTCGTGATGTGATTATTGGGGGTCCGAGACGAATTTGGATTGTTGCATGGTTCAAAGTAATTGGATCCTGCTATGTGAATTGTAGTAAAACGCAGCTTCGTGGTTTCTTCCAATCGAAGGCACAACCATGATCGGATCGATCTGCAATCTTAATTGAAGTTCAAAGCCTCATTGGGAATCTGTGTTCAAATTATATCATATTTGAACGGTCCGATAGTGAGATATGGATTTTGGAACAGACAACTCTTGTTCAGTCACAATCTGCTATTTGCAGCATTGTGCAACCTTGATTTTACTGGCGATCGGAGGTCTGAACGTATTCCGATCGCATTAAAATTTTACCCAGTGATAGAAGACTTATCAATCCATGCTGTGACAAAAGGATATGAAGTTCTAACGGTCCGATTGTGAGATAATAATTTTGTTCTCAAACTGGAAGTTGACACGCGAGTTATGGAGACCAGATCGAGTATATGGGGTGTTGCGCGTGTGAAAGGTCACAGCCCCTGCTAGAAGATACCAAGATGAATCTTTATTTTCCTTATTATGTATTTTAATTAAATTAGTCCATTAGTTTGTTAGGGTTTCGAATTTTAATGTAATTAGTAATTTTCTACTTTTTAGAAACTATGTTAGGGTCTACTCAAGTAAGGTCCATTTTTCAATAGGAGTTAAATTAGGTCTAGAGGCTCATTAAAATTGTAGCCTATTTAAAGACAGATTTTACCTTTTTCAAAAAAAGAATTAGGTAGCATGCATCTTTGAATTCCTATTGTAAAGAGAATTAGGTAGCATGCATCTTAGGGTACATGTAAAGGTTGATTCTATGATACTCGTATTTGTATAGAGTAGATCCTTGGGTAGGAGTTTGATTGCATTCGTTTCTATCGTAGTAGTTGGCTAGGTGTTGATGTTCCATGTTTGATTGGGTTTCTACGGCATAATACGTTTCTTCCATCTCCGTTCTTTTTCATCCTTCTATTTCATGTAACTTTTGTTGAGTTGCACAATCTATCCTTCTAATTTTATTAATTTCAAAATTTGTCAATTGGTGTCTTTTTGTTGATACAATAATAAGTTTCCGACGTCACGTTTATCTACCGCTGGAAAAAATTCACATCATTTTGGTATCAGAGCGAGGTTAGGAATTATTCTTGTTGGAAATTTATTCATATTTCGAATCCTAATCGTGTTTGTTTGTCTTTTCAGATCTGCAATTTTGAAAATTGCTCTTTCAGTCCAAAAAGTCTGTCAGATCTATCTTCATGAGTTATCTGTAAGAACTTAGGAATTTCATTTTTCAATTCGCTTTTCACTTTTTGAGTCCTTGTAGAGTCCTGCCCGACATAGTATTTTTTAAAAAATAAAAATAAAAAAAATATTATTTTATTAAAAAAATCAAAAACAAAAAAAAATTGATAAAAAAAAAATTGTTGGTCTAGAACACATTCTCTTCAATCCTAGAAATGAAATTTTGATTTTTTTTAGTGATTTTCATCATATTTGGGGTATTTTCATTCAATTATTTTCTCATTTGTATTGAGTTATTTGGTTCGGGATTCATCTTTACTGCCTTGCCGACCGTGATTCTTGTCTAATTTACATCCATTAGTAGCTCTTTGCTTCTTAGTTCTCATTGCACTTGAATTGTAATTCAAAATAACAAAGATAGTGCTAACAGCGAGTGAATCAGTTCTCTCACTATATTCTAATTCTTTTTTTTAGAGAAATTGGGAAGAGTGAATTTCGGGGGTTACATCTGGGGAAGTGAGCTCTTACTAAATCTATTTTTCTAATGCTTGTTTGATTGTTTATGATTCAGACGATAGCAATGGCAAAAAGAATGATGCAACTCACAAATATTATGATGGAAGTTTGACATCCACTGCAATGGAAGACCGTATGACCAACTTGGAGACCATGTTTAGGGAGATACTAGCTAGGTTGCCCGCACCACGTGCCACAACACCTGACCCTCCCATCCAAGACCAGGGGAATGGCTCCCTAGCAAGGGATGTACACGTCGTGAGGAGGATCGCTGTGTTAATATTCAAGGACATATTGAGGACCAAGATTCGTTGAGAAATATCAAGAAAACCATTCCAGAATTTATTGGTAAGCCTAATCCTGAAGCATTTCTGGCTTGGTAAGAACAAATAGAGCATATCTTTGAGTTTCATAATTTCTCAGAAAGTATCAAGGTATATGGGCTATTTCTCAGTTTGAAGATGACGCTTCTAGTTGGTGGAAATAATTTAAGCGGAATAGTGATCAAGATTTGGAAGCACCGATTAAGACATGGAGAACCCTTATAATCCATATGAGAAAAGCTTATGTTCCTGGTTCTTATGTTCGTCAGTTGAAAGATCAATTGCTAGATCTACGCCAAGGTAATCGTTTAGTTATTGAATATTATTATGAGAGACTATCCTTGAAATTGAAAGTAGGAGTAGAAGAAGATGTCGAGTCAGCCAAGGCTAGATTCATTTAAGGCCTCAATCAGAATATTCGACGTCGATTGGATAGGTACACCCTTCACTGTCATGGTATTAAGGAATTATTGTACTATGCAGAGAAGATTGAATGACAATTTCAAGAACCAGCTGCTAATCGTACGAAATCCGTTGTTTCTACGAAAGGAGGAGTGAACCAATGGCCTAGAAAGGACATTTAGAATATGATAAGAAGGTAACCGATGAAGGAGATGTATATAGTGAGAACAAGATTGTGAACACCGAGTCAGTTGTATCGCAGGAGGTTTCATTTCTTGTTGAGAAACTAGAAGAAGATTTGAGTTCTGCAACTGACATCGTGGTAGTTGCTATAACTGATTCCTCACATGAGGAAAGCAAAGTAAAGAGTCCAAGTTCTATTTTTCAAGCAGAGATATCCAAATCAGATCAAATTATTGAATTTGTACTAGGACCTACGACGCGCTTGAATGCAATGCCTTCACGATGGGATTGGACAAGAACCTCTCAAAGAACATCTGACATTGATAGTGCACTAGTGGTCGTCAGACTTGGAGCAAATTAGTTTTGAAGATGAACCACCTTTCAAGTTTGCAATGAATCCTATTTTGAGCATTATTTGTGTGAGTGGTCCTTATGATTTATTGGATAAAGTCAATCGCAAAATCAAAATTCGAGGGCGAATTTATTTTAAGAAATGGGGAATGATACGATGTTCAATAGAAATTCCAATCTTATTACCAGCTTATGTTGAATATTCAAATTCACATAAAGATTTGGATTCGAGGATGAATCCTTCCCAGGAGGGAGGGGATGATGTGATTGTTGGATTTCCGAGAAGAATGTGGATTCTTGCATTGTTTAAAGTAATTGGACCCTGCAATATAAATTACAACAAAATGCAGTTTTGTGATTTCTTCAAATCAGAGGTACAAATATGGTTGGATCGATCTGGAAATTTAACTGAAGTCAAAAGTCTCATTCAGTCTCTTTTTGTTCAAAGGGGATTGGATTTTAACGATCAGATCGTGAGATATGGATTTTGGAACGGACTGCCTTGTTCAGTCCCAATCTGCTATTTGAGTACTGTGCAGCCTTGGTTTTATTGGCGATCAGAAGTCTAAACATATTCTAATCGAATTAAAATTTGTCCCCGTGATAGAAGACTTATCAATCCATACTGTGACAAAAGGATATGAAGTTATAACGATTCGATTGTGAGATAATAATTTCTGAACATATTGTTCTCAAACTGGAAGTTGGTAGGCGAGTTATGGAGACTAGATCGAGCTTATAGGATGATGCAAATGTGGGAGGTCACGGACCCTGCTAGGAGCTGCAAAAAAAGAGTGTTTATTTCCATTAATTATTTTAATTAATTTTATTAGTGAGATTTTCGAATTTTTAGTTAATTAGTTCATTTCCTACTTTGTTGGAATTAAATAAGGATGGATTTTTCCCTTAAGGAAGTTTCCAATTCTTTTAGGATTTTAATTAGTCAAGACTCCAACTACACTAGGAGACTTTTGGTCCTTTGTAAGCCTATTTAAAGGCAACAATTTTATTTTTTGATAAACAGACGTTTTTTTATTAAAGTTCTAAACTTGGGAGGAATCTTTTTGTTTATTGAATTTCTATTCTGAAGAGAATTAGGTTACATGCATCTTAGGGTTCATGTAAAGATTGATTCTATGATATTCGTATTTATCATAGAGTAGATCCTCGGGTAAGCGTTTTATTGAACCTCTGGTTCACATTCGTTTCTAGCGTAGTAGTTTGCTAGGGGTTGATATTTCATGTTTGATTGGGTTTCTACGACATAATACATTTCTTCCATCTTCGTTCTTTTCCATCCTTCTATTTCGTGTAACTTTTTGTTGGGTTGCACGATCTATCCTTTTATTTTTGTTAAATTTTGAAATCTGTTAATTAGTGTATTTTTGTTGATACAAGAATAACTTCTCGACTCCACGTTTACATTCCGCGAGCAAAAATCCACATCACACTCCCTGTTAGAATTTTGAGTGATCCTCTCTATGAATGATAATCTTTCAGAAACTTTGTCCATGATAAGGTATTTGGGTGGTATGTTCCGATTACGCTTGCGCTTACGTGATATAGGTTCCCTTTTAGAAACTGATTCTTGTTATACCAATGCAAGGATAGTGGGCATCAATGTAACAAAAACGCTTGTGCACAAAAAAAAAGTTGCAACATCCAATAAATTCAACATAGCAAATAGTTAAGCTGTGCAACATCAAAATTAAATATATGGTAAGCTATGCTTGCTAATTATAAATCAAATTAAAAATAAAAATCTTGCAAATTAAAACTTTAGTACTTTAAGTACTTCAACGAAACACAATTACTAGCAAAACATGCCAGATCATGCATTGTCCAAAAAAGCCTCCAAACTCCAAATAGGTAATCTTCTTTAAGAAAATTAACATGAATTTTAGAAAATGGTAGTATAAAAACACACACCACATTTCAGAAAAGGAGACCTCTTCAATCCCATCTCTAAATCTAACTTATCTTTGCACACTCACCACACCCAACAGTCAAAAGGACAACTTCAGAATTGATCAATGCTGGAGGATATAAATTACCTGCTAGAGGATATAGTCGTACATAAAGTCAGATGCTACAAAAACCTAATCATTAGAGGACAATTCATAATTGACCGAATAAGACAATAAGGTCCTTCTGTCAATCTGTAAATAAAACTCTCTATAAAACGCTATATGATAATCAAAGCTAATAATTTTTGTATGAGTTCTGATATTCAAAGCATCCTAACACACTTTTGTATGAGTTCTGAAATTTTGCAAGTGCGGAGATGGTATAATTTTTAGCGCACCATACCTCTTTATCAAAGCTAATAATCAGGGTATAAATGAAAGAACATTAGGAACCTATGAACAATTATAAGCAACATAAATTCAACAATTTCAATTTTCAGCTATACAATTGAACAATTTTAGCTTCCAGTTATACAATTGTAAGCAATATAAATTCAACAATTTTATTAGATTTCCAGTTAGCAACATAAACAAATGTAAGTAACCAAATTCAACTGCAGGCAACAATTTTCTTCAATCCTTAAGCAAGCCCAAAAACAATTGTAAACAAAACTACAAAATAAATCATGATCATTGAACTCAATATGTTCGAAAATAACAAAAACCCAAATTCGGTGCTCAAGCGAGAATTTGAAAATGCAACTATATAATTGTATTTCGTGTTTCTTGTTCCTATTTTCTCTAATATCCTATGCAATCTCACGAGATCATTCTACTGGAATTGAATAACTGAAACATTTTTTTCCCAGAAGCAGGAGGCATTGATGAAATTTCACGTTGTTGCTTCTTTAGTTATGCTCAAGAACAAGAAATGGTTCAGTTGTGTCCATGTTTCAGTTCTAACTTTCCTCTTTTTGCTGCAAATTTTAGATAAAGAATACCTATTGATTCGACGGTCGCCTGCGTGATTCGACTTTCACCGAAAAATGGACTGCCGAAGTCGCCTGCGTGTTTTCTTGTTTCTGACAGAATACCTTCTGTCAGAAACGGGGCATTTAATAAACAATGGCAAGTCGTAAATAAGTGAAGACCCAAATTTGAGGATTTCTGTCTTTATATACAATGGCAAGTCGTAAATAAGTGGAAGAAACGAGGCATTTAATAAACGAAAATAGGGACAAGAGGAGGGTTTACGATATCCTCCAATTTTTCGTGGGTCAAAATTTGTGAAATTATTCTCGTTTATCCCGGACCAAAGCACAATCCTACGGGCCGAGTAATTTGCACTATATGTGTACGAAACGCAGAATAAACGAGGATATTACATAATTATCACCCTTTATCCCTATATTAACCGGTTACCAAGCACTTCCCAACTAAGAATAGTGTTATCAGTTCCCAAACGATGAAAAATCTACTTCTAGCTTAGGAGGTAAAGTGAGTCCCTCCAACAAGAATAAAAGGTGTATTGAAAAATGAGTGACTCAAGCTTCACTTAAAGGGAAACAGGATTATCTGACCTGCGTTTAGCGGTAGCCTGCACAGGGAGAAGTAAGCAGGAAACTTCAATAATGGTAATAGACTCCCATATAGAGCCTAGATGTTGTATTGCTAACAAACATTGAAGGAGAAAGCAAAGAAGGGACGTAATTACAACTCATTTCGTAATCAACCCTATCAAGAATTCATCAAGGAGTATATAAGAGAAGAGGGGTTATCCTAGCAGACCAGGAAATAGTCTGCCCTCTCTGCAGCTCAGCAGATGAGATTGTCCCCACCTTTTCTCTGAATGCTCCTTCAGCAGAAGCTTATGGCAGGACTATTCTGAGGCAGCTCCCCAGGGCCCAAACAGGTATGCATGCAACTCAATTTGGTTGGCCATGGTCTGGTTCACATGGAAGGCCAGAAATTCAGCTCATTTTAATTCTACCGCATCAAATAGACACATACTCCTATGCACAATACAGAGGGAAGTATGGATGTGGCTTAGAGCTAGAAGTAAATCCATCCAGTTCCCATACAGCTTTGTTGACTGGATTCTTAATCCATGGGCTTGCCTTCTTTTCTCTTAATGCTCTCTGACTTGATCTAATTCTTTCATCAAGCTCATGTGCACTCTTATTACACCTTACTTCTACATGGTACAGGTTAGGTCTTCTGCGGTGGAGTGCTTCTCGAGGAACTGTTATTTGTATATGAATATAGTTGGCCCAGCATATAGGGAATACAACATAAATCTGGTTTGAACTGTTGTTTGTTTGATCTCACTACACTGCTTATTCCACTTGGTAGAGGTTAGGTTCACAAAATGATGCTAGATGGCCTGAGCTATATGGACAGTACCCATAGGGTGCTGCACCACATACAAAAGGAATGACGGATGGTCATCTCCCTAATCAGACATACTAACCACCTGCTGGGTGGACACTCTCTGTACTTCAAACTATCAAGCCGCTTTCATCAATGAGTAGTAACATGCTTAGTGTTAAAAGATAATCTCAGATTACACTCTTGTTCTGAGCAGTGTCAACAAGGAAGTGTTCTCATGACTGCCATGACTCTCTTGGCCATAGTTATGCAGTGTGTCAACCTCCTACAACATCTTGTATGATCAGGAAATGCCACGAATACATCTGTCAAGTTGGTCACCGAAGGATGCATGCTCCATGTCCTAGAAGTAGAAGATCTATATGCACTTATACTATGTAACATGGTTACTCCTGCTGCCACAGTAATACATGGGTACAAGGAGGAGCTCTCATCCTAGTGTTATGTCTGTCTATGCCCGGGCAAAGACTTTCACTATCTCAAGACTTAGCTGGCCTATGAACTGAAGGAATAAAAAGCACCTGAGTTCCTCGTCAATGCCTTCTAGCAGCGTTCACATGGAATCATTCTAAGATCAAGAATCATTGAAGACAAACCAACAGGAAGAAGCAACTCAGACTAGCAAAAGTACATTGAGACTTTGGACTAGTAGGTAAAGGTAGCAGGTTTGCTTCATTGGGAATGAACTGTAATACCCTTGTCCGACTAGCTATACTCTCTGCACATTACAGGGATAACTCATCAAATAGGAAGAAGCTATGTACCGATATTCCTGAAAAATGGTATCGATATGTTGATAGTCATGATAACCTGTTTGATGAAGAGCGGATGATGGCGATGAACTGAATGCGGAGATGCTTGTGCATTCATGATGTTAGGGGAGCCATGTACCAGATTACCCTTAGCTATACCGGAGGGTCTGTCAGAAAGGCAGGTTACACAGTTCAGGTTCAAGATTCAACCCGCTGGCTTTACACTACACGTCCAAATCTCCAGATATATCTAGTCTGGGCCAGTACTGTTTTCATTTATGCTTCCTTCGTTCGTATTGTAAATAGCTTTTCATATATATGAAATTTGGCCTTTCAAAAAATAAAAACCTATCAAGAATTCATTGGCATAAACCTTAATCCTGGTTTCTTTCCAATGCATTCTAGTGATACCAGATCTCATGATTCACAAGCAAAGGTTTCTTCAAGGTGCATCTCAAACCAGGAATGCCACTTTTTATTTATACAGCAAACATCAGTATTCAACCATTGAGCTATCAAAAGTCCACACCCACACACCCTTACAACCACTAGGGCACTAGGACACCAGCATCAACAAGCCCACTTTACGGCGTCTATAGATCATGTCAACTAGAACAGGTGTATCATCAGAAGAATTAAACTTTATATGCTAGAATGATGAAAGTACCATTCAAGATAGAAAGATGAATTATCTCATGTTTGCTTCAGAATAGAAAATTCACTATCGCACATTCCATTAGAAGAGTAGGAGGATAATAATAACAGTATTATGACAGTCAAATTTTGAAAACCCTTATTATTAGACTAGGAAAGTTTAATTAAGGGAAGATTCTAATTCCTGAATGTAAAAAGAAGGATCCCTAATTATAAGGATTCTTGCTTATCTAATAGGATCTTCCCTAATCTAGATGCTAATACTCTTCTTTATATTGTACACAAATAACTCAATGAAATCAAGTTGAAATCATCCTTGTACATCCAATATGGTATCAGAGCAAAGGCTTGAACGACCTGATCCGGCCTAATCTCATCATCTACCTCCGATAATTGATCGGCCAAACCTATGGGCGACGATCCAAAGACCCTGGTTGTTTTGCTAGAGGCAAGCCATGCCTCAGATGATCTTTTTAAACAATTTGCTCACTTTCTCAACCAAATTCACAACCCCGAACCAAACCAGCCAATCTAGATTAGCATCAAATTAAAAAAATCAAAACTACGCCCTATGGAGCCACCTTGCCAAGATGGCAATTGGAGGGAAAGGGTTGCTTCATCATCTTACAGACGATCCCCCTCCAGCGAAGGATCCAAGATTCAAACGATGGAAATAAGCAGACTTGAACTTGTGTTCAAGCCTACTCAATGCTATGGAACCAGCCTTGGTGGATCGATACGCCTCATATCCATCCTCCATGGCAATGTGGGGCGGCTTAACTGTCACCTATACTAGTGACAGTGACTCGTTGCAACTCTATGACCTATCGGTCCGTGCAAATTGCCAACTACAAAATCAAACCGGACTCAAAGAACTCTACACAACAATGCAACAAATCTGGCAAGAAATGGATCGCAGGCATCCTAACCCTATGAAATACTCAGAGGATATCGCCACTTTCAAACGATTGCAACAAGAAACTAGACTATTTCAGTTTCTTGCAAGTGTTAATACTGAATTTGATGCAACGAAACGAGACTTACTCAAGGAGGATCCACTCCCCTCCGCTGAAATGGCATACGCCGCATTCCGTCAAGAAGTTACCCGGCTTCAGATCATGAATCTAGTTCATCATAGCAGCAGCAACTCAAAAAATGGAGTCGGAAATGGATACACCGCCAGATCTTGGTCAAAAATGGTGCGCATAGACACCAAATCATCCTCCCGAGGCCCTGCCATGGACAAATCGAAATTATGGTACGATGATTGCAAGCGGAGCGGCCATACCACGGATTAGTGTTTCAAAAAAAATTGGTTCCCTGAGTGGTATTTCAAGTATAAAAGTCGACGGCCGGGAGCAGCAGCTGCCACCGTGGGAAGTACTGAAACCTTGACCAGCGGTGGCTGCCAACCGCTTCCTGTGGGTGTCGGGGTGGCTGCGACAGCAAATGGGCGGGACAATGGCGGAGCTGCGGGCGAAGAAGTTAGCGGGTTCAAGAACCCTCTGTTCTCGAATCCTACTCATGAAAAATCCCATTTTTGCCCTGGCATTTACCTGTTTTTGCAGATGAGTCCTCCAGGAATAATGGAATATTGATACGTCCCTTGGAGTCACATGGTCACTCGCCATTAACCCCGTAGATTTCGAAAATGCTGATACGCCCCCCGGAGTCTTCTGGTCAATCCACATTAGCCCCAAAGAATCTTGAAATAATGATTCGACCCCCGAAAAATTCCAACCTACCGATACAGTCCCTCAATAACCCAAAAACTCCGATACACCCTCACACTTCCATAAATACCGATTCGGCCCTCAACCTTTCAAAAATTTCCGAATCCACCTAGATCAATATTACAAAAATGCCCTCCACCTGTAAGTCATGGTGCAAATTATTTTGGACCCGGGTGTTTTAATATATCTCTGACACTGGAATATGTTGAATCCACTCTCGATAAGCCTGAACATTCGAAAGCCTATTCCACTCCAATCCCTGCAAGTGTTCCCGAGACCCGGTGGCTCTTTGATTGTGGTACGAAAGATATAATGACTAATGATGCTACAGATCTTGTCGCTCACATAGTCCCTAGGAAAAAGTTTATTCACACTACAAATGGGGGCGTATCCCCTGTCATAGGCGTTGGTACTATTTAGATATTATCAAACTTGACACTATCAAATTGCTTATACGTCCCATCACTTTCTTGCAAATTACTATCAGTTAGCCATGTGACACATGAATTAAATTGTCGTGTACTGATTTATCCACATTTCTGTCTCTTAAAGGACCTTCGGACCAAGGGAATTATTGGGCATGGCACTGAATAAGGCGGATTGTACTATGTTGATGAAGTCACTCAACCAGGAACTACTATGTTGTCTCATGGAACAGCGGATCAGAGTCTGTGTATATGGCATCGTCGTTTGGGACACCCGTCAGTTGGTTATATGAAGCTTTTATTTTCGCACTTATTTTTTAAAATAGCTCAGTTTGTTTGCAATACTTGCTGTTTAGCCCAAACTCATCGGAACTCTTATTTATTAAATAAAACCCAGGCTATTTCTATATTTTCTTTGGTACATTCTGATGTGTGGGGACCTGCTCCGGGAACAGTACAGGGGTTTTTCAATATTTTCTGTTGTTTATTGATGACTGCACTCGGATGACCTGGGTATACTTTATGAAACATAAATCTGAGGTGTTTTCAAAATTCGTTGAATTTCATACTATGATTAGCACTCAGTTTCAACAAAAAATTCGAGTTTTGCGATCTGACAATGGAGGGGAATTTGTAAACCAATCCATGAAGAAATTTGCCCTTGACCAAGGACTGGTGCATCAAACTACATGTTCTCACACACCCCAACAAAATGGTGTTGCGGAATGGAAGAATCAGATAATTCTAGAAATCACTAGAGCTCTAGTCATTCCAGGTCCCTCAGTCCTTCTGGATCGAAACTGTTGCCACTGCAGTCTACCTCATCAACAGGCTGCCTACAAAAATACTAGACCTTAAGACTCCGATCCATATGATGGCAACATATACTGAGGTACCTGTTGCTTTGACTTTGTTACCCAAGGTTTTAGGATGCTCTGTATATGTTTATATTCACAAGGCGGAAAGAACCAAATTGGATCCATATGCCCTTAAATGCGTATTTGTGGGATATGGCATTAATAAAAAGGGGTACCATTGCTTCCATCCGGGAACGGGTATACTTTTTACCATGATGGACTGCAACTTTGTTGAGTCAGAATTCTTTTACAGTAGCCCATGCAGTGGACAGGGGGAGACGGTGTATTCAAATGATCCATTGCATTGGCTGATTACTACTCCTCTTGATCTCTCATCAAGTAGTCAGTCAGTCTTGTGATCTCTCATCAAGTTCTCCACCTATTGAAAACATAGTACAATCTCCGCCAAGTCTAGTGCCACAATCACCCCCATCCGAGGATCCTGAGGTACGTAATATTGATACAGAGCATATAACTAAACCTATTTCTAGTGTTCATTCTGACATTGCAGAAACAGAGGCATATAAATTACCTGCACAGAGCACTCGAGGCATCCCAGCAAAACGATATGAATCGGACCATATCTCTCGCCAGTCAAAATATCCCATGGCAAATATGGTCAGGGGGAGCTTGTCTCAATATGCCAAAGCATTCATTATGTTAGTGTATTCAGAAAAAATTCCGAAAACAGTTCTAGAGGCTCATGGACAACCTAAATGGAGACAAGTTATTGAAAGTAAAATAACAGCTTTGATGAAAAAAATGGCACATGGGAGAGATGCACACTACCAGAAGAAAAAAGGATGGTATGATGCAGATGGATATTTAACATCAAACATAGAGCTGATGGAACAATTACAAGATGTAAAGCTCACCTAGTTGCAAAGGGATACATTCAGACATACGGTATTGACTACTCAGAAACTTTTTTTACCATAGCCTAGATCGACACTATTCGGGTGTTATTCTCAATTGCAACTAACCAAGACTGGCCGCTACATCAATTTGATATTAAGAATGCATTCCTACATGGAGGTTTCGAGTAAGAAGTATATATGGAACCACCCCCAGGTTTCTCACAGAAATTTCAACAAGGAGAAGCATGCCGATCAAAGAAAGTTTTGTATGGGCTGAAACAATCTCCAAGAGCATGGTTCAGGAGGTTTACAGTGGCCATGCAAAAATATGGGTACAAACAAAGTAACTCCGATCATACACTGTTTCTAAAGAAGAGAGGGGAGCTTACCACGTGCCTGATTATTTATGTGGATGATACGGTCATAACTGGAGATGACAGAGAGGAGATGGAGACTCTTCAAAAAAAATATTCCAAGAATTTGAGATGAAAGACTTGGAAAAACTGAAATACTTCTTAGGGATAGAGGTTCTGAGATCACAAACTGGAATCTTTATCTCTCAGAGAAAGTACATCTTAGATTTATTAGCAGAAATAGGATTGGTTGACTGCCGTCCGATTGACTCTCCAATGATGGCCAATCACAAACTGAGAATCATTGAGGGGGCTCCACAAGCATATAAAGAAAGATATCAAAGGTTAGTTGGGAAGCTGATTTATCTTTCTCATACCAAACCCGACATTTCCTACTTAGTAGGCGTGATTAGCCAATTCATGCATAATCCACAAGAAAATCTATGGAGGCTTCCCTAAGGATTGTACGATACTTAAAAGGGACGCCAAGTAGGGGAATACTCTTTCAAAAACATGGGCACTTCGATCTTCAAGCATACACTGATGTATACTGGGCAAGCAGGCAAACTGACAGGAGATCAACCTCAGGGTATTTCACACTTGTGGGAGGAAACTTAGTGGTTTGGAAAAGTAAGAAGTAGAAAGTGGTAGTCTCTCCAATGACAAAGCTGAGTTTGAGGCATTGCAAGAGGACTTACCGAGATATTATGGAATTGGTTTCCAAGTACCTCAACCTTGTCCATTGATGTGCGACAACAAAGTGCCTATAAGCATCTCCGGAAATTTGGTTCAGCATGATCGAACGAAGCATATAGAAATCGACAGACACTTCATAAAAGAAAAACTCGAGGATGGGACTATATGTCTTCCATTTATCCGATCAGAAGAACAATTGGCTGATGTACTCATAAAAGCAATAATAGGAAGTGGATTTTAAGAAGTACTATACAAGTTGGGCATCGGAGATCCGGCAACTCAACTTGAGGGGGAGTGTTAGACTAGGAAAGTTTAATTAAGGGAAGATTCTAATTCCTAAATGTAAAAGGAAGGATCCCTAATTATAAGGATCCTTCCTTATCTAATAAGATATTCCCTAATCTAGATGCTAATACTCTTCTTTATATTGTACACAAACAACCCAACGAAATCAAGTTGAAATCATCCTTCTACATCCAATACTTATATCAGGAATGCCATGCTTAGAACAAATGTAGAAACTGTCAAACGCTATCCTACTCTCATCTGCATGATTTAAGAAGTGAATTTCACCATGAATTCAATTCTGCAAGAAAATCAGGATAAGAAATTTAAAACAAAACCAATGTTTTCCACAAGGGAACTACGTCTTCAACATTTCTCTCTTCTGAAGTCAAATAGTTCACCGATCTTATCGTCTATGAGGGTCTTGATATTGCATGTCTGATGTCATAGAAGGTTCTCAAGAGGTACCCAATGAGTTATGCTTTACTTATACTTCAGGTCATCTTAGGGCTTTAGAATTTTAGTCAAGGTTGAGTTGTACAATATAGAAACATTAATTTTATCTAATAAATGCATATCAATGTCGAAGACGTAGTTGCCTTGGGTAAAAAACTGATTTTGTTTTAGATTCTTGGGGCCTGTTTTGCGCAGACTTCTTAAAATTATAATTGGCTTCTAAGCACATTTTTTTTCTTCAGAAAATCAGTGTTTTGCGCAGCCAACCTTCTACTACTTGTTCTTATTTTAAGAAGGTAAACCTT
>JAOWBN010075783.1:0-20429 GCA_028565015.1 Pinguicula moranensis
GGTGCCGGAATCACCTATTTATAGGAGCCGGAATTAACTACACACTTAATCCATGTTGTTAGTGGGGTTAGTGGGGTTAGTGGGGTGGAGAAACATATTCTCCACTTCTCCCACTATCCCCGCTTCCCCCATGATTTCCAACACAGTATAATCTCATAATCCGTATGCAATTTATATTGAATTTTTTTTAGTTTCATCAGTTTTTCAATGTTAACTTTTTATGACAGTTGTTTCAAATATTAGTGTTAAAAGTATCCTTATAGAAGAAAAAGAAATGAAGAAACAAAAGGAGGGAAGATAGATTAGAAGTGTAAAACGCAAAGGCTCCGTTTCGTAGCCGGACTGGAGTAATCCTACTTCGAGGGTTATTTGCGGGTTATCCTCTTTTGGTCTCCGTTTGATAATTTTGCTTTGCGGGTTATTTGCGGGATAACGCAAACCCTCCAAATTTTCCGGACAGAATAAGCGGATAAAATGCGTCGTAATCCCAATTTCATCCCATTTTATTCGAATCATAACAATTGTGTAAACGACAACAATCAAATACCCCAAAATTAGCTGCATTCTGCCTTGCTACCAAACTGACTATTAGTGATGACATCAGAAAAAAAACTGACGGGAAAATAAGATAGCCGGACTAATCAAGGAGTATTATCTATATCACTTGATTTTTTAAAAAAGAGAATTAGAGTAGGGTGGCATGGTGTGTGTGTGTGTGTGAGGGGGGAAGTGGAAATTGTCGTAAAATTTTATTCCAATTTTTTTTGGGTAAGCATAAGCGATTTGTGTTAAAAAAAATTGTAAGACACTCCACCCACCCCATGCAATCCAAACCCAAAGCCCAAAAAAGTATCTACTTTATTTTGTACCAATTATTTTATTTTTTTTCATGATCAAGAAAAGCATTTTTCAAATATTTAATATAGAGGGCTGGTTGATAATTTAATTATTTAATTAGTCCAAATGTTTCTAATTAACTTTTTTTGGATAAGTATGTTGTTTCTTTAAATTGTTTCTAATTAACTTAATTTGCTCTAAGCTGATCTACATTGAAAATCAAAGTAATAATCTAATAAACCTTTATTTGGATCAATTAAATAATTACTGTATTATTCAATCGTCATAAACGCCTCCTATATTTATAACGTTAAAAAATTATACTGAAAATATTTAAACCGAATAAATTAGTGATAAAATCATAGGATCCAATAATAGCTGGCGCATTTTTAAAGCAAATTCGTGTATTCTTTTAGCAAAAACTACGACTTTCAAAAAAGAAAATGCAAAACTCCTATCACGATTATGCATTTAACAATTATTGTGAAATTTGAGATAATGTAAGTATGGCTTTTGATCACATAGAATATTCTAAAACCTTATGAATTGTTATTTAACATTTTCTCTTGGACAATATACAATATTCTAGAAGTGTGGATCTTACAGAACTATATATAAGTGTAAGATCAAGTTAGTTTTCACCATCTATTAAAGAGACTAGCATGTAATTATATTCTCAAACTTCTCGGAAGCACTTTCTGTCTACTTGCCCCACCCCACACACAAAAGGTACTTTCTTTCTATCGAGCTTCTTTGGCAACTAGTTGTTCAAGTAAGTAATCCAATGGGGAATAATAATATTTTAACATTCGAGTACTCAAATATAAAACTTGTTCTTCATCCCATACTATCGATACTTTAGACTAGAGTGTTGCACTAAATTTCTTAAAATTTTTGGTTATTTTCCTCCATATCAAACCACATGTAATGGAATTGTTGCTTCATATTCCCCATAACATTAATAGTGTCGCTTCCGAGATTGGTGTCCGATGGGACGACAGTCAAACAGAACTCTTTTTTGGTCCTTGCTGAAACATGTTCTTTGTATTGACCTTCCACATTGCACCACCCTTTGAAAATAAATTGAAATTTTGGATATTCAATCAAATCTCTCCAGAACTCGCAATTATAGCACTATATTGGTGAGGTGACATGGTTAGATTTATCAAATTTTAAGTTCGGCATGTCCCATTTTATTAACCCGTATTTGTGGAAGAATTGAGAAAAGGACCGTCAAGATTTGCACCCAAGCCTAAACTCTATCTCTAGTTGTCGCACTACGCTACATTGAACAACCAAACAGAATCCTAAGAGGCACTTGTCTGAATATCTCTTGATAGATCACCTCTAATCGTAATTTTAACCGTGTAACTTATGAAATACGAAATATTTTTTGATATACTGCTACTATTGCACCACCTTTTGACTAGCACTTTCTCTGTCTGTAACACATGTAGAATCGTCGCAGTCCATTACTTCACAGGTAGATGATCGTCAGGGATCGTACGGTTAGCCTCTGCTCCCTTCTCCCGGACCATTTGGATTACACCTTACCCACAACAAGGTGTTGCCCGTGTCTAGGACGAGGGCTTAGGATCCTTTTGTTCACCGATCGTTATACAGGCAAGAAACCTTTTTGGCATAGCGATAAGTGGATACCCAAGAGAATCCTCCATTAGCGAGGAGACATGGTTAGATTCGTCAAATTTTGAGCTCGGCACAACCCCATCCTTTTATATGTTTTGCATTTTACCTATTCACTGGAAAAACAAAATTAAATCAGCGTGATTGTGAAGGAGGAGGGGAGGTTGCCAAAGAATTTGGGATACCAGTGCAATATCTTCGCTTCTGGATTCGGGAAAAAAAAAGGGAGAATCACACTTAATGACACTGCTGCACCCCTGTCTATTAGCAAATAACAGACTTGTTCTTCATACCAAATGATGGATCTCGTAGACTAGAGTGTTGCACTCCATTTCTTGAAATTTCAGGTTGTTTACCTCCGGATCAAACAACATGTAATGAAATTGCCGCCATTATAGCCAAATTGTCTATATTTATTATCACCAAACCCGAATGATTTTGTATGTTTTAAGGAAGTAAGGGATTCAACCTCATACCTCACTACTTTACGAACTTTTTTCACTGCATCTCTCATTAGATATGTATAGGTTGATCCGTTGTCAATCATCGCTCCACCAGTTTGACGGTCTTGATCAAACTCGAACATTTCTAAGTCACTCCCCAAACAACAACTCTGATAATTGATGTGAATACAATCCAGGTTCACCACATATCTCTATTGACCATGATCATCAATGGAGCCTGATAGACCAGTCGAGTGCTTCTACCGCGGGCAATTAACTTATTATGCATGTACTTATCATCGCGTGTGTTACCAAAACCGTAGTCAACCTTTTTAACCCGCATTTGTAAAAGAATTGGTAAAGGACCATCAAGATTTGCACGCAAGCCTAGACTCTATCTCCAGTTGTCGCACTACCCCTACATTGAACAACGAAACAGAATCCTCAGAGGTACTTGTCTGCTACCGAATTGGATAATATCTCTTGCCAAATCACCTCTAGTCGTAATTTTAACCGCGTATCTTATGAAACACGAGCTATTTTTTTATATACTACTACTATTTCGCCACCTTTTGACTGGCACTTTCTCTGTCTGTAACACATGCAGAATCGTCGCAATCCATTGCTTCATAGGTAGATGATTGTCGGGGATCGTACGGTTAGCCTCTGCTCCCTTCTCCCGGACCATTTAGATTAAACCTTACCCACAACAAGGTGTTGCCCGTGTCTAGGACGAGGGGCTTAGGATCCTTTTGCTCACCGATCATTATACAGGCAAGAAACCTTTTTGGCGTAGCGATCAGTGGAGACCCAAAAGAATCCTCCATTAGCGAAGAGACATGATTAGATTCGTCAAATTTTGAGCTCGACACAACCCCTTCCTTTTATATGTTTAGTATTTTACCTATTCCCAGGAAAAACAAAATTAAATCAGCGTGATTGTGAAGGAGGAGGGGAGGTTGCCAAAGAATTTGGGATATCAGTTCAATATCTGCGCTTCTGGATTCGGGAAAAAAAGGCAGAGTCATACTTAATGACACTGTTGCATCCCTGTCTATTAGCAAATAACATACTTTTTCTTCATCCCATATGATCGATCTCGTAGACTAGAGTGTTGCACTCCATTTCTTGAAATTTCAGGTTATTTTCCTCCAGATCAAACCACATGTAATGGAATTGCCGCTTCATATTCCCCAGAACATTAATAGTGTCGCCTCCGAGCTTGGTGACTGATGGGACGACAATCAAACAGAACACTTCCTTGCTCCATGCTGAAACATGTTCTCTGTATTGACCTTCAACATCGCACCATCCTCAAAAATAAATTGAAAATTTGGAAATCCAACCAAATCTCTCCTCAACTCGCCATTATTGCAAAATCGTCCATATTTATTATCACCAAACTCGAATGATTTTGTATGTTGTAAGGAAGTAAGGGATTCAACCTCATACCTCACTGCTTTCCGAACGTTTTTCGGTGCACCTCTCCTGAGATACGTATAGGTTGATCCGTTGTCAACCATCGCTCCACAAGTTTGATGGTCTTGATCAAACTTGAACATTCCTGGGTCACTCCCCAAACAACAACTCCGATAATTGAAGTGAATACAATCCAGGTTCACCACATATCTCTATTGACCATGATCATCAACGGAGCCCGATAGACCAGTCGAGTGCTTCTACCGCCGGCAACTAACTTGTTATGCGCGTACTTATCATCGCTTATGTTTCCAAAATAGTAGTCAAACTTGTTAACCCGCATTTGTGAAAGAATTGGGAAAGGACCGTCAAGATTTGCACCCAAGCCTAAACTCTATCTCCAGTTGTCGCACTATCCCAACCTTGAACAACCAAACAGAATCCCCAGAGGTACTTGTCTGCTACCGAATCGGATAATATCTCTTGCCAAATCACCTCTAGTCGTAATTTTAACCGCGTATCTTATGAAACACGAGCTATTTTTTTTATATACTACTACTATCGCACCACCTTTTGACTAGCACTTTCTCTCTCTGTCACACATGCATAATCATCGCAGTTCAATGCTTCATAGGTAGACGATCGTCGGGGATCGTACGGTTAGCTTATGCTCCCTTCTCCCGGACCATTTAGATTACACCTTACCCACAACAAGGTGTTGCCCGTATCTAGGATGATGGGCTTAGGATACTTTTGCTCACAAATCGTTACATAGGCAAGAAACCTTTTTAGCATCTGTGACATGTTGTCCCAGTGGTGGCCAAACTTCCTAGTTTACCAAGAGGTACAGAGATCAAACCCTGTTGGAGGATATTTAGGGGCTAGGCCTACTCGGGCTCTGGCTCGAGTTACTAAGGGGTGCATGGTAAGGCCGAGCTGTGCACTCTTGAGGATTAGTCGAATATGTAGAGATCGCTGAAACACACCAGTAGGGAACCATGTCCGGATACCTCAGTATAAAAAAAAAGAAACCTTTTTGGCGTAGCGATCAGTGGAGACCCAAAAGAATCCTCCATTGGCGAGGAGACATGGTTAGATTCGTCAAATTTTGAGCTCGACACAACCCCCTCCTTTTATATGTTTAGTATTTTACCGATTCCCTGGAAAAAAAAATCAGCGTTATAGTGAAAGAGGAGGGGAGGTTGCCAAAGAATTTGGGATACCAGTTCAATATCTGCGCTTCTAGATTTTGGAAAAAAAGGCAGAATCACACTTAATGACGATGTTGCACTCCTGTCTATTAGCAAATAACATACTTTTTTTTCATCCCATATGATCGATCTCGTAGACTAGAGTGTTGCACTCCATTTCTTGAAATTTCATGTTATTTTCCTCCAGATCAAACCACATGTAATGGAATTGCCGCATCATATTCCCCAGAACATTAATAGTGTCGCCTCCGAGCTTGGTGACTGATGGGACGACAATCAAACAGAACACTTCTTCGGTCATTGCTGAAACATATTCTCTGTATTGACCTTCAACATCGCACCATCCTCGAAAATAAATTGAAAATTTGGAAATCCAACCAAATCTCTCCTCAACTCGCCATTATAGCAAAATTGTCTATATTTATTACCACCAAACTCGAATGATTTTGTACGTTGTAAGGGAGTAATGGATTCAACCTCATACCTCACTGCTTTCCGAACGTTTTTCGGTGCACCTCTTCTGAGATACGTATAGGTTGATCAGTTGTCAACCATCGCTCCACAAGTTTGACGGTCTTGATCAAACTTGAACATTCCTGGGTCACTCCCTAAGAAACAACTCCGATAATTGATGTGAATACAATCCAGGTTCACCACATATCTCTATTGACCATGATCTTCAATGGAGCCGGATAGGCCAGTCGAGTGCTTCTACCGCGGGAAGCTAACTTGTTATGTGCGTACTTATCATCGCTTGTGTTACCAAAACAGTAGTCAAACCTGTTAACCCGCATTTATAAAAGAATTGGGAAAGGACCGTCAAGATTTGGACCCAAGCCTAAACTCTATCTCCAATTGTCGCACTACTCCTACATTGAACAACCAAACAAAATCCCCAGAGGTACTTGTCTGCTACCGAATCGGATAATATCTCTTGCCAAACCACCAAGTAGTATATGTTGAGGTTTGAGAACCATGAATGTGCATGTGGCTTTCTTGATAAATTGTGTCCTGTAAGGGAAGGTGCTAGATTGTATGGAATGTGTGTCCTATGTGACTGCTATAGTTGTGCATATGTGGTGATGTCTTGATTGTGTTTCCCTAAGTGAACAAGTGGTACGAAGACTATGGGTTCAAATGATAGAATTGTATTATTCATTTTGGAATAGCACTAACATTTGTCCCCCTATGAAAAAAAATAAAGAAACTTTCTTTGAAGTATTTTCAAAGATATGAGAAGATTGTGGATGGTAGGAAGGTGTGGAAAGCTAACTATAATTATTGTCACAACGAGTATTGTGGGGACTCAGCAACCATTGGTACCGACACGTTGATGATGCATGTTAAAAAATGTCAACTGAAGCTCTGTGGCACAAATTCAACTTGTCAATCCACACTACATTTTAGTGCTAATGGACAGGTGGCTGCTTCGCGTTATGATCAAATGGTATGACGGTAATCTTTGATGTTCATAATAAAAAAAAAATATTAAGTCCTAGGATAAAAGTTGTTAGGACTATTCCACCGATTAGAAAAAACATTTTATAGCTACATATAAATAAATGTGGTGCTACAGATACCTTAGTACTATTACTTTTAAGATAGTAGCACACATCAACTTTATATATTAGTTCACACACACATGACACACGCCTCCGTGGATCTAAGTCCATTTACTGTTGGGCTGGATTAAAGGTCCAAACCCATTTACTAGTAGGACATGTTCACTAAACATTCTCAAAAGTTACAAGTGAAACCGAAGTAAAGGCAATTGAGGGTGTTGAAAAAAAGAAGTTTCATCTCAAACAATTAAAAAATGTCAATCTTCATTCATAATCTCAGGTCCCATCTTGATGGTGTAATTCCAGAGTACATGGCCCGCGAGGCTTTGGTCCCTATGAGTTGTTATCAATGGTTAACTTTTTAAAAAATAAGGTAAGTTTCACCTTTCCAATCGCAGGATTCCTCGCACTTTCTAGGTCCCTTTCCAACAGGATATTGAAAGAATTGAACTCTTTGATGAATAGTGATAAAATCATCGGGTTCAATTCAATACAAATACCTATTTTTGAGCACTTATTTAAAGCTCATGTCATCTATAACTGTATCTAAAGTAGATTGGTGGGGTGGGGCTATCTTATTTTGATTTCTTTTTCATTATGGAAATTGACCGTAATAATTTTTTTGTATTTTTTTTTAATTTTATTTTTTTAATATATTTTTTTTTTGGGGGGGGGGGGGGATTTACCTTAACAATTTTCAGTTGATTTACTAAACAAAGTTATATATTTTTAGTTTTTTTTTATGGAAATTTATACATTTTTGAATATTAAAATAATGATGGAATAAAAAAACTATTTATAATAGAAAAAAGTGTCCGTTATTATAATGAATTTTCGTAGGGCTCCTGACAGAAGAAATTAATAAATTGTGTAAAAACAATATAATGCACTAAAAAAACTATTGGGGTAAGAGGTAATTTTGATAGGGTAAGTTAGTTTTGAAAGTAATTTTAATCACATAAGTTTTGAAATTACAATTTTTGTTTCATAATTTACAATTTTATTTGGTATTTGAATTTTAGGAATCTTGAAACTTGAAAGCATGACTATCTATAATCTGTATATGTAACTGGAGTCTGGAGATGTAGAAACTAGAAACAGAGCAGAAACAGAGAACCATTTTGCTCCCACCCCCACCAGCCGGGATGATGTGACCGGTGGAATGGAAGGGAAGACCGAAACTAGTGCGCAGACAAGACTGACAACGACATCTTAATATATTTATTTAATTCCACAAAAAACAAACTGACAACGGCAAGAAACAGAACGAAAATAGTTAAAGCAGAGAATACTGAGGAACCAGTAATAACAGTAGTTAAAGAAAACTACGAGAACAAGGAAACACAAGAAGATTTCTAGCTGACAGAACAGAAGAAACGGATCTGGAATCAAGTGTTGTGAAGCTTGTGGCTATGAAGAAAGAAACAAGATTGAAGAATATCTTGCATTGCATCGGTGCTTGTATATATATAAAGATAGAGAGTGAAGTTTATGATAATAAGTTTATCCTATAGTAACGAATTCATGAAAACTCTAATTTTCATGTTCTACAACTAACTAACGCTTCTGAAACACAAACTAAGTGTTATAAAACAATCCCCTTGTTCAAGTCTCGTATGTTAAGTATTGGATTGCAAACTGTTTGTACCTCTTTCAGCTTCTCCTCGTAATATTCCTTCTGGGCGTTCTGGTTCTCCTCCATCCACTGGAGGGCATTCTTGGTTGTTGTTTCGATCCTCTCCTTCGCATCAGTCTCCAACTTATCCCCGAGGTTGTAGTTGTCATTGTCATTGATTTGGTTTCTCATGTTCAAAACATATTTTTCCAGCTTGTTCCTAGCATTGATTCTCTCTTTAAAATGGATGTCTTCTAGAGCAAATTCATCCCCTTCTTTCACCATCCTCTCACCCTCTTTAGAGTGGAAGCGCCTGCGCCAGGTAATGGTGGTGTTTTCAAATTTACCGGATGCTTTGTCCTCAGCCTTGACATGCAAACGGTCGCTATAGATTACTGTGATTTCAATCTCAGGGGTTCCTCTGCTCAAACAGAAAATGCAATAAAAATGTGAGCAAACATTGTCGAAATCCAATTGTGAATTGATGATTCGGTTAATACGAACCTTGGAGCAGGTGCAATTCCTGTGAGATAAAATTTGCCAATCAACCATGTTCGACATTCATCCCACTCATAGAACTGCCACAGGAGCAGAATCATGCTATTATTTGCCAGAAAAACTCAGCGCCACTGTCTTTAGGATTGTCGATTGAAATACCTTAATACTAACGGTGGTCTGTTGATCATGGTGAGTGGTGAAAACTAGAGATCTTTTTACTGGAATGAAACTCTCAGATGGGATCAATTCAGTCATCACTCCTCCGAAAGTCTCAATGCCAATGGGCAATGGAACACCATACCAGAATAAAAAATCTGTTCTGGCCAAGGAACAATTAATAACATCGAGTCTCCATTCCCACAAAAAGATCAAATCATAAAAGAACATATCAATGACTGAACAACAATACAACAACTATAACACACCGAGTATATTTCCAACTAAATTGGGTGTACGCAGTTTTACCCTTGTAATTATACAAAGAAGTTGTTTCCGTTACGAACCATACATTACGTCATTTGATGTATTGATTTTTAACAACTTCAATGATGACTCTTTCAATGCCATTTACAATATAGTCATTTTAATCTATTTCATTATTCCCAAAAAACTAAAAGAATTGTCAGGATAACTCTTTCAACGCCATTTATGATAGATACAACCGAACAACAATAAAAGAAGAAAAGAGTAGTACCTTTGATCTCATCATCTCCTTCATCACTCAATATACCTGCTTGTATTGCAGCACCATAAACAACAGCCTCATCAGGGTTAGAACTCACGTTGAGTTCCTTCCCATCAAAATAGTCCTTGAGGAGCTGCTGAATTTTCGGAATCTTGGTGCTTCCACCGACAAGGACAATTTCATCAATCTGTTTCTTCTCCAAACCGGCATCCTCCATGGCCTTTTTAACAGGACCTATGGTCTTTCTGAACAAGTCAATGTTTAATACCTCAAAAAGTTCTCTGGTAAGGGGCTCGGAGAAATCCATTCCATCAAATAGATCCTTAATCTCCACTCTGACCTCTTGTTGAGTGCTCAAAGCTATCTTAGCACGCTCACATTCTCTCCTCAACTTGTTTATGGCCCTGCTATCTTTGCTGATGTCCTTCCCATGCTTACTCTTAATCAACTTGATGAAGTATTCCATGATTCTCTGATCAAAATACTCACCTGCAGAGACAATTTACTTTCAGTGAAGACAGTTGTAAATAGTACCATATCCTTTCTCAACATTCTTGAATCATTCAAAATACAGCTTAGTGCATCCAATAATACCTACCGCCCAATTGAGTATTTCCATTCGTAGTGAGAACTTCAAATAGTCCACGAAAGAGATCAAAGATACTAACAGCTAATTTTCCACCACCAAGGTCAAAGACAAGAATGTTCTTTTCAATACATTTATCGTCCAAACCATATGCAATGGCTACAGCAGTTGGCTCATCAATAATACTGACCACATTGATCCCGGCAATGGTGCCAGCTTCTTGAGTGGCCTTCATCTGAGCATCATTGAAGTAAGCTGTAGAAGAGAAAATATGAACGATGAGATTAATCATGGCACACTCCTTCAGTGTTGAAATAAATTAATCATCAAATTTTACCAGGGATGGTGACAACAGCATCCTTGATTTCCTACCCAAGATATGCCTCAGCTGTCTCTTTCATCTTTCTCAGCAACATAGCACTGATCTCCTCAGGACTAAAAACCTTCGTCTCTCTGCCTTTGATCTGAATCTCAATGAATGGTTTCCCATCCCTGTTAACAATCTTGTACGGCACAAGCTTAATATCCTGTTGAACTTCTTTATCCTCAAACCTAGGCATCAGCAAGAATCAGCATTAATTATATTGACATTTTGAGCAAGAGTTAAAGCTATGATGCATAGAACAACATAATAAATTACTTTCTTCCAATGAATTTTTTGACTCCAAAGATTGTCTTCTCCGTATTAACAGCTGAATGATTCTTTGCAGCCTCTCCAATCAACCTTTCGTTGTCTGTGAAAGCAACCCACGATGGGGTGATCCGGTTTCCCTGGTCATTTGCTATGATCTCAACGTGCCCATTTTGATTAACACCCACACGCGAATATGCTGTACCAAGATCTATGGCAATAACCGGTCCAAGTTTGGTATCCTTATTCTCAGCAACGCAAGATGTTAGCAAACAACCTGCTACAGTTGATTATATAGGTTTATTAGCACTCGAACTCAACAATCAACGGAAGAACCAAAATGTTAACAACTAGCAACTACGTTTGATCATACCGAGGGGTTGAAGGGATAACTAGGCAAACAAAAATGTTAACAATATATCCAAATTCGTTTATGCACCGTGAAAACGTCATGAATCCAGTAGGTTTTGTTTTCTGTCTTGCATAAAAAAAATCGATTAAAGGGAGTTTCAAACAGCATAGAGAAAACTACCGATGAAAATAATTCCGAAGATGAACGAAGATGCGCGTATGATCATCGTCCCAGTCATTGCTGCGTGAGCTCGTCTGAAATCTCCCAGACTAATCTCTTCTTCTACTTCTATTCCGTTCCGCTTGGGAAAGAGCGAAACCACGACATGTTTAACAAGTCGGCAGAATGTAAAAGGATCTGGCTGTGAAAAAACACGCTCAGACCCCTATTATTCCGCACGATTACCTTTATGCCCCCCCTTTTTTTTCTGCCCGTATATATACGCTCCTGAGGTCTGCATGTGTCCCGATCCAGTCCCTAAAAAGCCAAAAAATCCCAGATACTTCCCCACAAATTTCCCGATATTTCATTATGGCCCACCATCTCTACCGAAATTCGAGTATACCCACAAAACTCCGAAAATCCTCGGAAACAGCCCAAAAATACCTGAAACTTCAAAAATTACCCCAGGACTACCAAAGCTCTCGGAAACAGTCCCAAAAATTCCAAATCCATCCAATAAAAAAATGTGAGTTTTACAATCCTCGAACTTCTTCGAATCTTTTTATTTCATTTAATGATGAAAGGTTAGAATTATACTTTTATTTAAATAATTATTATTTATTTGCTTGCAATCGTATTTTGTTAAACCACCCCGACATGTTTAAGTGTTGTGATGACATGGACCAACAACAAGAAGTCTTGCTCACTTTGACTTTCAATTGGGCGGCATTGTGGTGTTTGGCGTTGTCCAAAAATAGGGGATACCGAATTATCGTGTGATTAAAACGAAATGTTACTGGTGGGGTTTCCATAGACCTCGGGCTATCAGGGTCGTTGGTCCGTCCGTCAAGGATGTGCGATGCAAATTGCAAGTACCGGCTGAAGAAGTGCATTCCTACCCTCTCACAGTCAAGCAAGGTGGAAAGAAAGGGACCAGGAGCCATGGTCCCTAAATTTAAAAAATAAATAAATTACAAATAAAAAAAAATTAAAGAAAAATAATTTAGTTCCCCATAGAATATTATATACCTAATCATTTTAAAATTTGTAAAGAAGTTTGGTAAAGATGAGTTGGTTAATCGATAGGTTTTCATCAGCCTCAATATCGAAACCTAATCTCATCTGTTATTTTTATTTTTTAAGAAAAAAAAAATTGGTTCATAAAAGGATTCAAACTTTTGAATTGGAAATTCCTACAAAGGAACTACGAGGCTACCATACATTATTACAAACTAATTCATTCAAATTGTGCATATTTGTTTTATAATTCTTTAATATAATTATTTTTGATATTTCAATATTTTGGTAGATAGTTTTATCTAATATTTTTATAATAAATCTGGCTACAAAAATTATTGTTATCTCTTGTACAGATCGTAATAACTTTTAAACATGCAGATCCGAATGATATTGATATTAAAATAATTTTAAAAAAAATAAGAAATAAATTTAATTATTATAGTTTCTACTGCAATATTTAATATACATACCCAATCGAACGTCATTCAACCTTATCCGACCTACTCTATTTAGCCGAAAAAAGTTGTCCCGGGCTCCACCCCAGCTAGCAAGTCACCTTTCTGTTGCACTTTGAAGCTTTTTTCCAGCCTATTTCACAGGCTTTCCAAGAAGTGCTGTTGCCATGAACGATGGGGGGAAAGCGTTGGTGTAACGTAAAGGCGTGAACTCTTCGATAAAGCAAGAAGCTTCTTGGGTCGCCCATATCTTTTTAGATACGTTTCTTGCTGGACAGCATAAATACGATTGTATGGCTGGTCCTTTGTGTTACTTATTTTGCAAGAGTATCCAAATCAAAAATTCAAACAGTGTTACGTGGATTTATTACAAGGTCCCCTTTGGCAAATTCGTACAATATTTGCTAATAAGTGTATTTTTTAAATTAGTTATTAGACCATTCTTTCTTCATCATTAAGTAAAATTCAACCTTTATTGAATTCTTCCAAGTTCCAACTCCTCATTTGTTTTAAAACCAAATCAGTGTCAATTTTGACATAAATTTTCTCTGACTCCGTCATGATGAGCTGCATGCTTCTCTTTGACTCTCTCATTTTTCGTATAATTTAGCGCACAAATTTAAAATAAAAAAATTATAAAAATAATGAATCTCACATGTTTAATAGCAATTTCAATTATCCTGTTAAACACGTGAAAAATAATATAGTGCAAGAATTGTAGGCTCAATAAGTACAAGAAATGATAGGACCCACATAAATAGATTATTGTGATGTGTTTAGATTGGTGGGCTCAACATGAATGAATGACTAGAATGAGTTTATTATATTTCTTGCGTCTACAAATTTTACGCTATGTCAGTTCTCTAAACACATGGAGATTGATGTTAAACATGTGAGAGTCATCATTCTTGTAATTTTCTTGTGTTAAATTTGTGTGCTGTATCATTTCCTTCATTTCACATCTTTAGCCTCTCTTTTTGTTTCATTTAACTTATGTTTTACTTGTTTTATTTTTATTAATTTTGACATGTAGGAGACTGTTTGGGTATTAATGAAGACCTTTTTTGAAGAAAAAAAATTGAAATAAAAAAATTAGGTTGTCATCTCTTTTTTTTCATCCTTCCCCGGCCCTGGATATCTCGAAATTTAAAGTCAAGATTATGAAAGGAACCAATCTTAAATTGAGTGATGGGTGGAACGTGGGTGGTCGGAATTAGAGATGAGAACTTTTTCATCCAAAAGTTGGTCGATTGCATGTTTTGGGACCAAAAATTTTTAATGGCCAATTGGCCAACCGTCGGAAGTCATGATCGGAGCATGTTATACGGTCCGATCATGATTGACCATTTCTAATTTCGAAGACGGTTGATTGAAAAACAAATGCTCCAACAGTTTAAAACGCCTGAAAATGGACCAAAGAACTTTTTTCTAAAAAAAAGTATGTCGAAAATTGTATTAAAACCAGTCGAAATCATCACAAAAATGGCAACCAAATAGACAACCTAACCACAAATCGTAGAAGACCGGACCGAGACAAAAAACGGTAAGAGAAGATTAGGATATGTTCGATATTTTCGCCAATCACCAACTAAAATTTTTCAATAATTTGGTTAGCGGAAACTGATGCCCTATTTTGCGCAGCCTTCTTAAAATTATAATCTTCTTTCCCGCCAAAAATAACTCTTCATTTTTTCAAAAAAAGTTCTTATAATCCAATTATAAGTATAAGAGGGTCTGCACAAAACATCACCCATCTCCCACACTTTAAGAGAGAACCCAAACCTTCAAAAAAAAAAATACTATAAAAATTTAAAATTTAAAATTTAAGTTTTAGGTAGGGTAGGAGGGATCGACCCCTACCACATCAACTGATCAATCTGCCAGTAAAATAACCAATTTGAATCGCAGCAAATTCTACATCCATTGAATGCTTACAAATCAAAATCCTGACATGATACCAACCACCCATTCCCCACCAACTCACCCTAATAATGCAGGACCATAACATTATACTCCACAATAGCATCACCGGAGCTTGCATTAAACCACGCCGTCTTCGCCGTCGCAATCCCCCTCGCCAGCCGGAAGACCCCAGTCCCGCCGACGACCGACATTTCACGGTACTCTTCAAAAATCGGGTTTCGAGCAAGCACACTGAGCGTGCTGCCGTTATACTTTCCGTCAGTAAACACATAATTGAGTGTCATGAGTAACCCCAGATCCTCCAACGAAGCAGAGCCGTATATCCCCTGTGCCCGGCCGATGATCTTCGAATTCGCCTCCGGTCCGACGGTCAGCGGATCGTCCATCATCCGGAGGACACCAAACCCGTTCGAAGAAATGGAGGTGGAATTGGATTGCCCGACGATGATGGCCGTTGGATTCTTCCCACTCACAACGTCGTGAAAATAGAAGTGGAGTCTGGTTATTTTTTCCTTTGCGTTTGGGAGATTATGGAACCATCTTTTCACTTCTCCGGGACTGCCGCCACCGGTAACGGCGATTGATAGCGCGTGAAGGGTGAGAATCAGGATAAGAGTTTGGGGTAGCGTCGCCATTGTTGCTCTGTTTTTTTTCTTGGATAGTAGCAAGCGAGGATGTGTATATAATGGGCTTGGTGAATGTGAGAATGTGAGAGTTCGTGCTTAATTTTCGGTCAATGAGGAGATAGGCTGTTAGCTGGTAATAATCCGACACGCGTGCGTATTAAAGTTGTTCGGTTTAAAGAAAGTAGATAGCTCCCACTCCCAACTATGTGCGGTGTATAAATTAGTTATTTAGTGGTGAATAAAAAAATTTAAATATATATGAGTATTTATTATCTCGAATGATGGCGCAGCCGTGAAGTGATAATTTGAAGTAACGATATTTTTATTCAAAAAATGATTTAATGTGATTCTTATGGGGTGTTTTGCGCAGACCCTCTTATACTTATAATTGGATTATAAGAACTTTTTTTGAAAAAAAGAAGAGTTATTTTTTGAAAAAATGTGCTTATAATTGAATTATAATTTTAAGAAGGCTGCGCAAAATAGGGCCTTAATCCGATACAGAATAATAGAGTAATTGTTACGAGCTGAGAAGGCTGAAGAAACTCTTTGTAGTGACTTGGGGGAAAAGGCCATATACAATATGTTCGAAATCGGCCAAACATTGAGAGTGTTTGCAAATTAAAAAAGAGCTTTTATAAAAGAATTTAAAAAGTGTTTGCAAAATATGTTTTATTAGTGCAAAAGTTATAAATATATATTTGCATATTATTATTTTAAAAGATATTTTTCTTAATTTATAAATAAAAAATGACAAAAATATCCTCAAGTTAAGTTTTTTTGAGAATATTGAAATATTCATAAGGTTAAAAACATCTGAAATTTAAATTTTTTAAATAATTATAAAATTGTCATCGTCAAAAGCACTCCAAAAGCTACCTCATAAGTGCTTCTGACTTTTGGGTTTTTTCTTACTTCCCCACCGCCAAAAGCCAAAAGTCAAACGTCAGAAGCCAAAATCGCAAACACTCCAAATAGACTTTTCCACCGCTAAAAGCCCAAAGGTGCTTTTCCACCGCCAAAAGCACATTTGGTATTCTGTTTTGCAACAATACAATAATTGTACTGTTTTGAAAAATGGAATTAGATATTTGGTAGTCCCAAGTATTAATGGTCATTATGTTTTGAACATAGATGAACCAATACTTAGTGTAGATACAAATACGAAAGACATAAGTCTTTCGTATCTCTGGCATTGTAAACTTGGTCACGTAGGCAAAGATCGTATTTCCAAAATATGCCAAAACGGTCTTTTGAACTCATTTGATTATGAATCATTTGAGAATTGTTAGTCTTGCCTGCAAGGTAAGATGACCAAGACTCCTTTAAAGGAAAAGGGAAAAGATCTACAGAGTTACTTGGACTAGTACATACCGATGTATGTGGTCCAATGTCAACTATTGCTAGAGGCGGTTTATCATAATTTATAACATTCAAGGATGACCATTCTAGATATAGTTTTGTGTACTTGAAGTACAAGTCCAAAGCCTTTGAAAAGTTCAAAGAATATAAGAATGTTATTGAGAAACAATCAGGAAAGAGTATTAAAATACTTTGATTTGATCAGGGTGGAGAATAATTAAGTACCGAATTTCAAGATTTTCTCAAAAAATAGGGCATCATCGCACAAATGACTCCTTCATATACTCCACAGTTAAATGGTGTGTCGGAGAGGAGAAATCGTACCTTTTTAGATATTGTACAATCGACTATGAGTTGTGCAAGTCTCCCAAAATCATTTTAGGGCTTTGCCTTAGATGTTGCATCACTAATACTCAACCGAGTTTCATCAAAATCGGTTGATACCATTCCATACAAGATATGGATGGGTAAGCAACCAAATCTCAATTACTTGAGTTTGGGGATGTCTTGCTTATGTGAAGCGGATAGAATTAGACAAGTTTGAAGAAAAATCCTATAAGTGTTTGTTTGTAGGATTGGATATTACTTCTATAACCCCGTTGAGCAAAAGGTATTTGTCTCAAGACATGCCACATTTCTAGAAAAAGAGTTTATTCTAAAAGAGGCAAGTGGGAACAAAGTGAAACTTGAAGAAATTTAAGATCTACAATCGAGCACTGATCAACAGATGGAACAAGAGCAGTTGTCTCATAGAGATGAGATAACAGAAGAAACTCAAATACAAGAGCTACGTAGGCTCTATAGAGAACATCAAGCCCCTGTTCATTATGGATTTAACCTAAACGATCAAAACGATTTGTTTGTCATAATTGATGATGAACCTACTGACTACGAAGAAATCTTGTCTAGTGTAGACAAAAACAATTGCGAAATGGATTCCATATATCAAAACAAGGTATGGACCGTGGTTGATCCTCTAAAGTAATTGTTCCTATAGGGTGTAAATGGGTTTTCAAAAAGAAAACCGACATGGACGGTAATGTGATTACTTACAAAGCTAGACTGGTAGCAAAAACATATCGTCAAAAGCAAGGAATTGACTATGATATAACCTTCTCTCAGTTGCTATGCTTAAATCCATTAGAATATCGTTTGCTATTGTAGCACACTATGATTATGAAATCTGGCAGATGGATGTCAAAATGGTATTTCTTAACAAGAACTTATTAGAAGAGGAAGTGTTATATAGATTAGTTGGTAAATTGGGAGGAATTTCGGTTCAAAGGTTAGGGGTTCTAATCCTCATTGCACTTTTATTTTGAAAAAGTGTTCATTGCAAATGGAGTTGAAAGAGTCATCATTGACAATTCTTTTAGCTTTGTGCTACTAATAGACTAGAATAAAATAACTCTATTAAATTCCAGTGCTTCTATTTAGTGAAGTTGTTGGAACTCAATACATGAAATGACGCAACGCATATTGCGTCGCAACAAAAATGGTCTCTTTGTATACTTACAAGGGTAAGGCCGCATACATCTAACCCCCCAGACCCCAACTTAGTTGGGAATATACTGGGTACGTTGTTAGTGTTGTTGGTGTTGAATTTAT
The DNA here is from genome assembly GCA_028565015.1 of Pinguicula moranensis. Taxonomy (NCBI): domain Eukaryota; kingdom Viridiplantae; phylum Streptophyta; class Magnoliopsida; order Lamiales; family Lentibulariaceae; genus Pinguicula; species Pinguicula moranensis. The sequence goes on from JAOWBN010075783.1 coordinate 18,640, forward strand.
TAGAAGAGGTGTATATGATACAACCTCAAGGTTTTGATCCAATGATGCCAATCAAGTGTACATATCAGAGTTGGAACATCAGAATTTATGAAGCGATCAAAGACTTTGATTTCATCAAAAACCCTGATGAGACCCTAGTGTAAAGGTTGACAAAGATGCAATAGTTTTCTTAGTGCTATATAGAGATGACATATTACTAATAGGGAATGACATTCCAATACTTCAATCTGTGAAGCTCTGGTTATCCAAGAAATTATCCTTGAAAGACTTAGGATAAGCGGACTATATACTGGGTATTAGAATTTATAGAGATAGATCTAGGAGACTGCTTGGTCTATGTCAAGTAACAAACATAGACAAAGTGCTAAAATGCTTTACCATGGATCAGCTGAAGAAAGGGTTTCTTCCAATAAGGCATGGTATACATCTTTCAAATAAGATGTCACCAAAAACTTATCAGGATAAGATCCTCATCCAGAAGATACCGTATGCTTTGGCTATCGAATCTATCATGTATGACATTTTATGTACAAGACTCGATGTCTCCTATGCTCTAAGTGTTATGAGTATGTTTCAATCCAATCCTAGTGAGGAAAATTGGATTGCCGTGAAGAACATTTTAAAATACTTTAGAAGGTCTAAGGACTTGTTCTTAGTATATGGTGGTTCAGATTTGGAAATAAAAGGATATACAGATTCTAGTTTTCAGATTGATATAGATGATTTTAAGTCTTAGTCTTGACACGTATTTATCCTAAATGGAGGTGCAGTAGTTTGAAAGAATTCCAAACAAGAAACAATTGTGGACTCTACAACGGAGGCTGAATACATTGCTGCTTCAGAATCTGCAAAGGAAGCCATTTGGATCAAGAAGTTTATCGAAGAACTTGGAGTGGTTTCTTCCACTATAGCACTGATCACTATCTTTGTGATAGCAGTGGAGCAGTAACTAAAGCTAAAGAATCGAGCTCTCATCAGAGGTCCAAACATATAATGAGAAAGTTTCATTTAATTAGAGAAATTATAGAGAGAAACGATGTGAAGGTAGATAAGATCCCTTCGGAGGCCAATGTGGCTGATCCCTTGATTAAGGCCTTAGCCCAGACTAAACATCAACAACATTTACAATCACTCGGTTTAAAAAGAATGGGTGATTGGCCTTAGTTCAAGTGGGAGTTTGTTAGTGTTATGCCCTAAGGCCAATCACCTTACGCCTATGTATTGACACTTCAATGTTGTATATATAATTGTAGCAACTGTCACTACTTGTTTATTTATATTATTTATTTATAGCATGTAAAAATAGTGAAGCCTAGAGTTGATAACTTAGAGTGTATCACAAAGAGTTGTAATGATGGGACCACTCTAGTTAAAGTTATCAATACTAAACGTGCCTAACAATAGTATTAGTGAAATAAATCATCACTAATACAGACAGGTTAGCATGTTCTCAGCCAATTCTTTTTAAAAAAAATAGTTGATCTCATCAACTATAGTAGAGTGACGCTTAAGCTAGAAAATGGATGCTTGTAGTTAACAAGTACATCGGAATGACCCATATAGAGATCACCATATTGTCAATGGTTGATACTCTAAAGAATAATGGGTGTAAGTGATCCTTAGACTTGATATCACCATATAGAGATCTTGAGTATGAATGTCATTCTTTGATTCTATTCAGAGTTACACCGTAAATGGGTAACAATGGGTAGCCTTGGGAATGGTTTGAAGTACGGAAAGATTATGAGTGATCAATAAAGGATTCACCGCTCCTAAAATGTTAGGAGAAG
>JAOWBN010075893.1:0-20428 GCA_028565015.1 Pinguicula moranensis
CTCTTCATTTTTTCAAAAAAAGTTCTTATAATCCAATTATAAGCATAAGAGGGTCTGCGCAAAACACCCCCTTAGCCATATGTCATGGGCATCAAGTCTTGAGAATAGTCATATTAGAATACTATCCCTTTCAAGAACTAATTCCCGTGTAATTCTTTTCCCTTCACCTTGATCATATCCGAATCTAGCATATAGAGGGTTTTTTAGTTAAGCAAAAAATTCATTAATAATAAAAGTATGTACACTTTCTTACCAGGGGTAAGAAATTACATAAAAGAAAAAAGGAAAAACCAAAGATACAAGAAAAGTAAAAAGATTGTCCATGATACATAGATCCACTGTGGAGTAGTGGAAAGGAGTACAAAGGAGATGAGCAAAAGTGATCACGTGACTCTCAGCTATGCAGGCTGCCATATAATGACTACAAGAGTCATTACCTTGCTAAAAAATCCAGCTCTGCGCATACACCTTATAGCGTCAAGGTCAGGAGAGTATTGCATTATTCGCTTAAGCAAAGGCTTAGGGGGTAATACAGCAGTGATCTGCAAACCTTCAACTATGCAGGCCGCCAAATGGCTACATGTGTCTTTACTGTACTAGTTTGCAAGGCTCGACCTGTTTACCTTATAGCATCATAATCCTATGAGTTTTGTCACGTCCCTTACTCTCCTTCCTTCATTTTAATCTCTCGGACCGTGCTGGATCACACAATCACATACTTCTTTCACTTTCAAGGCCCCTTTAGTACTTATTGAACCCCTACCACACCCGAGTACAAGGGAAACTTCAAGACCAAGTATATTGCAATGTTGACTCTAACAGATCACTCATGCTCTGCAGTCAGCCACTCATGGTACATGGGGAGATTAGTTGGTAAGGAGGTGGATCATCTTTTGGATCACCTCCCTAACCAGTTTGCTACCCCATTTCCTGGATATTCCCAGGCGAGGATTGATGTCATATTATCAGTAATGAGCTTTGCAGCCTACCACTCATGGTGATAGCCCAGGAGTCCAAGAGTCATGTGAGGAAATGCTATGTGATGAACCATCTACATAAGTCCAGGACACCATTCCTACTCTATTCCATCACGAAGTAAAGGGGGCAATTACATCTCGATAATTAAAGGGAGAGTGAGGCAAGGAAGACTTGACAAGTTTGCTGTCACATGGAGACATCATGTATCATATTATGTGGCAGGGAATCTGAAGCTGCAACAGTTGGAGGGGTCAGTGACAGCTACTGGTTAGCAGCCACTTTCAGCATGCAAGAGGTTTCTCCTTTGTTGTGATCTAAAGTCCCTTCTGCATTGGGAGGGCGCAAAAATGGATTTTTGTTCTTCCCTTCTCATATATCAAACTGCAAGATAGTTACATGTTGATTTCAATATAAGAAGGAAGATTATGCAGCCAGTCAGTTAAGGAGTATATGCAGCCAGCCAACCAGATCTAGGTTGCTCTCTGGACAGTCTCCATGATATTTTCCATCTTCATTTCCTTGTTCTGGAAGTGAACATGGTTCCTAGCTTTCCACAGAAACCATGTGGTGGCTAGCCAAATGGATGTCCGAACATCTTTGCTTGTTCTTGATAGCCTTAGCGCAAGGAAGATCTGCAGGTCAGAAGCGGTTGTGCTGAAGGCAGTTTATTCAATATGCAACCACGTTATTAGCTTGGACCAGACCTCTAAAGATTTAGAGCATTCAAAGAATATGTTTTTAACTGTTTCTGCGTGAGTTAAGCATAGTGTGCACTTATCATTTGACCTTGGTAGTATGATGTGCCTTTGCAGGAGCACATGCTTGACTGGTATGGCATTTTGCAGCAGTCTCCAGTTGAAGATCATGATTTTCCTTGTTTTGAAGATATTCCATATTCTTCTAAGGCCCACAGATTCATGACTAGAGAAGGGGGAGGTGAGAGTGCAGTGATCTGATCATATCCATTCTTTTTTTTTCTTTACTCTGTAGACACCCTCTGCATTCCCTTGGAAGAGATACATGTCTCTAGTTAGGAAATCAAGGGAGATACCCTCCACAGTTGCTAATAGTGCATCCATTTCCAGCAAACTCAGTAGGCCTCATGATGCTTCTTCTCCACTGCCAATTCCAATGTCAATTGTTATTTATCCACTGCCCTTTATCAGTTATGTAAGTGTCCTTGTTTGCAGCTAGTCTGTACAGCCTGTTAAATTTGGCAGACAAGCTTGTTTCTCCGTGCCAATTGTCACTTTAGAATTTCAAGTCTTCACCATAGCCAAGCTGGATCTTAGTCATGTTCACTATCCAATTACAGTACATTATTTTCTGGAGATCCTTTCACCAACTTGATTCATAGGTTCTACTGCACCTTCTACCATTGATCTAATTAACATCAACTTTCCTGAGCTCCCTGAAGTTTCCCAGTTTTAAGGCACCCTGATTTGCATATTTGGATCTTAGAATATTCATGGCTAGGGACTTTTCTCCCGAGAAAATTCGTGTTCCCCACTTGGCCAGCATGGCATCATTCTGGTGTCTTAGATTTTTTATACCAAGTCCGCCCCAGTCCCTTGGTGCAGTAACTTTTTCCCAAGCTACCCAGCATGCTTTCTTGTGTTCGTTTGAGCCGTCCCAAAGAAAACCTCTCTGAATTGATGTTATCCTGTTTATAACTTATGAGGGGGCTTTTAAATAGCCAAAATAGTGCACTGGAAGGGCTGTAAGCACAGAGTTGAACAGGATAGTCCTTCCACCTGCAGATATGTATTTTTGGTTCTAGTTACTGAGAACCTTGTGAAACTTGTCTGCTACTGGTTGCGATGTAGCCTGTTTATGTTGGTTTCTTCCTAGTGGCAATCCCATATATATGTAGGGAAAATTTTCAGTTCTAGAGCCTAGGTATGCAGCCATTTCAAGCACCAGATCTGGGTTCATGTTCAAACCAACTAGGCTGGTTTTCTGGAAGTTTATCCTGAGACCTAATAGATGGACTTGAATGCCCTAATAGATTCCCACTTAGGTTGGCCAAACATAACTGTATCATCTGCAAATTGTAAGTGTGTTAGCTGCACTTTACTCTTCCACACGCCCAAGCCACTAAATAGGTGCAGATTTGCTGCCCTGCTGATCATTCTGGAGAGGCTCTCAGCAGCAATGAGGTAGAGATAGGGGGAGAGGAGGTCCCCCTGTCTCAATCCTCTTTGGGGGTAGAATTCCTTTGTTGGGATACCATTTAAAAAAATTGAGCTAGAAGCTAACTGCAGTAGTTCTTTGATCCAGCAGTTCCATACTTCAGGGAATCCCATAGCTATCAGCATGCTTAAGAGGTAGGACCAATTAAGTGCATTAAAAGCCTTTTCAAAATCTACTTGAAGGACAAGGGTCTTTTTTTCAGTTTCTTGCATTCATCCAATGCCTCATTGGCTATCATCACTCCATCTAAGATCTTTCTGTTTTTGATGAAAGACATCTTCTGAGGAGATATGATCTGTGGAAGCAGAGGTCTGAGTCTGTTTGCAAGGACTTTGGAAAGGATTTTTGGTATGGCCCCTATCAGTGTGATGGGCCTATAGTCTTGTACTCTCAGGGGGTCTCTGTTTTGGCCACTAGAGTGAAGTGGGATGCATTTTGTGCCTTTTAAAAGTTTACATTTCCTATAGAATTCTCAAAACTGTTGCAGAAGATCATCTTGCATAAGATGGTGAAATGCTTCATGAAGTTGAAGTTGAAACTGTCAGGGCCTGGGTTTTGTTCTACTACAATCCTGCATTGCTTAATGGATTTCAAAATCAGAAAGGGGAAGCAGAAGAGTCCTAGCAACTAGTTGGCTTATTCTGTTTAAGGACATATTTTGTAGCTGTGGCCTTTGCCAATACTCCTCACTGAAACTTTCTGCAAAATGCTTGTGGAAGCAGTTCTTGACTCTTTCAGGATCTGTTACCCAGTCCCCCTTGTCCCATACACCAAGGATTGCGTTTCTTCTTCTGTTGTTATTCACCACTCGGTGGAAATAAACATTGATGCACTCGCCTTGCTGGAGCCATTTGGTTCTAGATTTCTGATAACATGAGGTATCTAGGGATGTGGTGACCTTAGCTAGCTTCTCCCTTAGCTGTCTAATATCTTGAAGGACCACCTCATCTGGTGCATTATGACATGCTTCTATCATCTTTTCTTTACTTACAACTACCTCCATTAGTTGCTTCTTTCGGGCTAACAGAATGCTATGGTTACTTTTGTTCCACTCTTTGATGCTAGCTTTGAGAGCTTTCAGCTTTACCTGAATTTTGTAACTTGAATACCCTTGGGGGCAAATGCTGTTCCAGACTTGATTAATCATGTTTATGTACTGTTTATCTTCCATTCATGAGTCCAACACCCTTTGAAGCTTGGGGCCCCTAGTTTAGAATTTATGAGCAAGACAGACGGGGCAGTAAGGCAGTTTGCGTCCATGTTTGATTTTCTCCCAGCCATAGATCATTCACAAGGAATCTGTCTAGTCTGCTCATGGCCTTAAGGGAGTTGAGGTACCAGGTGAATTTTCTATTGGTTACGGGGAGATCAGTGAGCTGCAAGTATGAGGCAAAGGACTAAAATTGATATAGATCTTGGTGGTTTGGCCTATGAGCTGTGTCTCTCCTTTCTCCTGGGTTCAGTATGGCGTTAAAGTCCCCTATTAAGCACCATCTCTGATCTTATTTACATGAGTACAAAATCTTAATTTCCAACTATTTATTCATCTTAGCAGGTACCTCCTTAGGACAATAGATATTCAACATGTTTGAGATGATATCATCTTGTTTCCATGTTCCACAGACCCCCAATGTGCCATCAACTAAAAAGAGGCTGTGTTTCTTGAACTTATTGGCATTCCATATACATAAGAGCCCTCCATAAGAAGCCAAGAAATGCCTAGTCAAAAATGCCTAGTCAAAAAAATTATCAAACCGTAAGAAGCTACGTACCTTTTTGTTGAAAACATCTAGCTTTGTTTCCCGCAGTCTGATAAAGTCCGTTTTTTTCGTTGCAATGAGTTCTTTGATTCTTCTGTTCCTCCCTAGGCTACGTAAGTCTCTTACGTTATATGTTATAGCTTTCATAGGGCTAATAATAGGTCACTTCTTTTCTTGTTGCTACCAGGTGTGGCTAATCTTCTAGATCTGCGCAGCTGGTTATTCATTCTCATAAGTCTGTGATGAAACTCTGCCAAATTATCACCATAGGACAGCCCGAGCTTTCTACCATCTGCCATTATAGAGTCAATTTTATCACTAAGGCATCCTCTTGGTAGGTCAAAGCCAGCTAAGTCTGTCTGGCCTATTGAGTAATTTGGGTCCTGTGTTGGGGATAATTGATCAACCCAGTCCTTTAAGATTTGCTGGTTGTTCTTGGTCCCTCTTGTCTTCCTTGTGTTACTTTGGGTTTGTGGGCACTCTTTGCTATGGGCCTTCTGGCCAGCAGTTGGGGTGGTCACTTTCCCATGTACAAGGGGGGGAAGTCATTCACAGAGGGTGTTTCAGCTTCTTAGAGTGTTTGGGCTACTACTTTAGATATAGTGGCATGTACTTGAGTCACTGCTGAACATGTGTTTGTGAGAATTCGAGGCTCAGGGTGCAGGTCTAATAACAAGGTTGGGTCAGTAATCTGGCACACTTCCAGTGCATTCTGCACACTGCTTTCTGGTCTAGTCTCATTAAGAGTATTTTCTGGTGTTGAAACTGTTTGAATCTGTGGCATAATGGTCCTTTGGGGTAGTGGAAGTGTTAACTTGCTCGGTGGTTCAGGCCAGATAAACACTAAGGCCCTGTTTTGCGCAGATCTTCTTCTACTTCTTCTACTACTAGTTCTTATTTTTAAAAGGAGAGGTGTTTTGCGCAAGTACTTAAAAGCTAATTATTTAAAATTCTTTTTTAATTGTATATTACCAAAATTTACAGTAGATTAATTTTTGGGACCCGGCTGGGCCATCTCGGAGGATTCGGAATTTTTTGGACCCGCTGTGCCGCAGGGTCGCATTTTCACGACCCGGGTACGACCCATAGAAGACAGGCGGACCGCCATGCCAGGTCCGGGTCCATGCCGGGCCTGGTTAATATTGGCACGAAATTTATTTTAAAGTTTGAGAAAATTACAAATATGCCATTCTAATTTTAAGAAGAAAAAAAACATGTATTGAGGTGCTTATTTTTAGAAGGTTTACCTTCTCAAAATAAGAACAAGTAGTAGAAGGTTGGTTGCGCAAAACACTAATTTTCTGAAAAAATGTGCTTATATAATTTTAAGAACTCTGCGCAAAACAGGCCCTAAATAACCTACTAATTATCAAATATCAACACAAGGCATAGATTTTTCCCAGTCAAAGCCACAAGCACGTGTTGGTGTGAGTTATATATCTTCATTTACATTTGTTTAATTTTCAAATATACTCATATATGGACCTGATAACATAATACAGTTATAACTTATTCACGGTAACACTTAAGTTAAGTTTAGTGATGTGGCAGGCATTGATGAAGCAGTGGAAGAGTTGCATGAGGTAGCTTTCTTGTCCTTTTTTGTAAATTCTTACCATGAGGATGCTACTATTGGTGTGTTCTTCCTTTTTTAAATGGAAATTTTCCAAAGACATTGGTGAATACAAAAGGACAACGATTCATCTTTAGAATTGGGTTTATGAATAGCATACGTAACTAATCCTTATTTCCCCACAGAAATGGCACGTTAACCTATTTTTGGAAACTTTGGTACCGGTTCAGACTGAACTTTTCCGCGGTTGTACATGGAAATCTTCAGTCCTTTGATTTATTTATGGAATGAGCTCATTATATTTCAAATCCTTGTAGTCTGTATGTATTATGATGCAAATCATGGGTTCTTTTTTGCTTTCTTTTTCTTTCCTGAATTAGTTGGTGAGGTACCTGAAGGAATTTCTGTGGGATCCAATACTAGCATGAGGAGTTTCCAGCTCAACATTCTCATCCATTCTATGAGCTTATTCCCTTTGGCTGATTGAGTCTCCTTTTTCCTTCAGTTCCTCATAGAGTACCATGCTATGCTCCTGTGCATTCACTTCACAGGGGGGAGGCTTCTGAATCTGTTGCAGAGAAGTCATCATATGAGTGAATAGAACAAGAATCTGACTCTGCAGCTGCTAGATCATACCAGGGTCTTTGGGGGAATATTTCAGGGTTTAACTCCATGATATAAAGTGTCAGCGCATTACCATCAATGGCCAACCTAATCTTAGATGGTATCTTAGATCTCCATTCCGTTTGGATCAGTAGTTGGGCAACCTCAAGGAAACAATGGATGAGAGCACACTCATCAATCTTGACACAAGTGCCAAACTGCTCACAAATTTGCATCAGTTCCTTTCATTCTAGTACTGTATTGGCAGGCCAAATAACTTAATTCATCCAAGGCAGGAAAGAGGTGTATTCTCATGTGACCACAAGCGTATATCACTCAGCATGGTTAACAACAACTCCGAGTCAGTTTTTAGCAAAGTACTAAGATCATGAACTTCCTCTTCCCACAGCAGGATCTTAGTGGGAGGCATTGGACTAACTATGACGTTAAAATAACCTACGGTCCTGAGATCCATTTGTATCTTTTCCCATTTAATATCATCTCTCAGTGTGCCAACATAGCCAGGTTTAAGCCAGAGTGGCTGCTTAGGATCAGTAGTGATGTTTAGCCTCTGATCATTTTCCCTTAGTTTAGTTTGATGTCGCTTTTTTTGGCTTAGGAAGAGGTTGTTGAACTGGCTGGTTAGGGGTGGCGGGGGTGGTAGTTTGCTAGGTTCTCCCTTCACCATCTTACCTTGTGCAGTAGCTGGAATGGGTACAAGTTTGGTAGACATGTTTACAGTGCTTTGTGAGGGGGTGCATTCTGGGGTGGAGCTAAACCATGTTTTTTAGGATAGAGTGCTACATTAGCCTGTAATCTGTGACTACCAATCCGAATCCCATTAAAACATTTTAGCATAACTTTGGTATCATGAGGCATAGTAAAATCCACAAAACCAAAAACAAGTTCACTCAGATTAAGTTTCCTGGCAACCTTCAAGGCAGTCATTCTCCCCTGTCTACTTAACACATAATGGAACCTTTCTCTATCACAATTTCTTTGGAATTCACGATATAGTATGTATCTGACCTTGGTTGCTGCGTCCGCTCACAAGGTGGCTACTGTCGACCAAGACGGTCATGCACCGGCCTTGGATTCTGAGACAACACAGCTTTTGCATAAGAGATTTTTGTCCTGGTTCTATTTTCGACATGTGGCTATTTTCCAACTCGTATGGCTGCATGTCGCTGTCTTTTTTGCTGCTGAGGCAGCAAACTCGACTTGTCCATTCTCGTAGACCACCAATGGAAATAGGAGCATTAGGGAGGGGATGCCTAGAGCTGTAGCAGAGGTACTTCAGCGGCCACTGTCTCACAGAGGAGGGGTTGCTTGTTTGTTAGAAAATGTAGAAAAACGCAGAAAACTTGAGGTCCGTGGGCGCTTGGAGCCTTCCCGGAGTGGGTGACCAGTTAAGAGTAAGCTGCATTCAGCTCGTGAGGCTCACGGTTGTTAGTTAATTGGAGAAGAAAGCAGGTTGGGGGTGGTTTTACTATTCAAAGTTTTCTTCTTGTACGGATAGAAAACTTGGAGCAAAACCTTTTACATGTTTGAATTGTTTACTCCTAGCATATAGAGGTTGTTTATCATCCTCATAAATATATGCTTAGGATTTTTTTTTTATCACAAATCATGATCTTTGAATATTAATCAGAAAATCGTTTCTAATTAAACTCGTGCTTTACAAAGGTTCTCATAATTTCTTAAAAGTGGCTATAACGATATCTCCCCCTAACTATTTAGGAGTGATTAATCCTTTATTAATCACTCACAATACTTTCGTACTTTATATCACCCCAAAACTATCCATTGTTAACCATTTATGGTGTAACTCGAAATAGAATCAAAGAGTGACATCCATACTCAAGATTCCATGGTGATCTCGAGTCTAATGATCATTCACACATACTATTCTTTAGAGTTTCTACCATTGATAATATGCTAAATTTTTGCTGGGTCAATCCGATGTACTTGTCAACTACAAGAATTCACGTTCTAGCATAGCTATTGCTATACCATAGTTGATCAGATCAACTACTCCCTTCAAAAGGAAGAAGATTAGAACATGCTTACCTATTTAGTGATGTTCTATCTCACTAATACTATGGATAGGGATGTTTAGTATTGATAAATTTATTAGAGTGGTTTCATCATCACAATTCCTTGTGGTCCACTCTAAGTTATCAATACCTAGGCTGCATTATTTGATATGTAATATTTATTCAAGAAATAGAACAAATAATGAAGGTTGCTACTAATCATATACATTGATATAAAAACGTTGATACAAAAGCCCTAGGTGATTGGTATTAGGGAACAATCCTTACCTTGTCGGAAAGACTCATCCTTACCTTCTGCAAGAAACCCTAGCTTAAATTCTAGCCTACGTGAGTAGACATAAATGGTAGAAAGAAAAATGAGTTTTTACTTCTTCTAAACCCTAGCAAAAAGTCCCCACAATAAATGTCACATGAAAGCTTATATGGTAGTAGGTTTAAGGAGGGCAAATTAGGGGGTTTTGTTGCCAAAATCAATGATATGACGCTCAAAATTGTCATCGGGCTGGTGCCTCCTTAGTGAATGTGGATATCTCAAAAATGCATCGCCTCAAAGCCGGGGGTCTCTTAATTTTAGGTGGGCACCCTAATCTTCAAAATCTTCTCCAGGTTTGAAGGAGGCAAGCTCCTGGACGAGTGAGGTGGGGGCCTTGAGCAAATCTTTTCCCTTTGATGAATGAGAGGGTCGCCTATCAGCGCGGGCAACCACCTTCACACAGTTTAGTTTTCTTTATGAGAGCTCCAGGAGAGTGCCTACATGCGAAGGTGATCATCTCAAGGATTTAACATATTTTGTATCAAGAGTTGAGGCAGGCGCCCGAAAGTCGATTAGAAAATTGGCATCTAAACTTGGCTGTGGAGACGTTCTCCTAGATGAGTAAGGCGGGTGCCCTCAGAAACATAGTATCTGAATTCGCTTGTAAAGGTGAGGGCCTTGAGAGACAAGTGGTCACCTCAATGACTTAGCTTGCGGAATTCTCAGCCAAGGTGGGCGCCTTGCGAGTAAAGGTGGGCATCTTTGTGAGAGTCGACTTCCCAAACTACTTTAGGGATGGCGAGCTGTTCGCGACTTGGCAGGCGCCCTCAGTGATTTACCTATAATTGCATTCCTATGCATTATCAGGCTATTTCTCCAGCTTTGGGTTTATTATTCCTCAATGCTCCTAAAAACTCAAAACAAAGGCAACACAAGTAACATGAACAACATGAAGGAACTTGAAATCAAATAAAAGAAGACCAAAATACCCTTTATTAGTTGGTGTAAACCAACTCATCAAACCCCCCCAAACATAGCCTTTGTTTGTTCTCAATCAAAAGCAACAATAAAAAAGATAGAACAACCAAACACTTAGAACTTTACAAGTATGAGCAAGTACTTCAATCCAAATCAAACTTTGCACTTTGATCTCCTAGTCATATCCATCTCTATGTGTGATTAGAAGACAAGTAAGCTAAATGGTACATAGGCACGTTCAATCATGAAACAAGTTCAAAGATCACTAACTATATGCTAGCCTATTTTCATGCAATTCATCATCGCGTGTGTGTGTGCTAGGTCGAAACATTCGCACCACAACCCTTCACTAGCATCAAGGATGTTCCAAGTTCATGTATGGATTCCTCCCTCTCATAAATACGGGATATTGTATGGCTTAAGGTCCACCCGTGGTAGAGTCAAAAGCAGAAATGATGTATACTCAAGAAAATGTTGAAATAGGGTGACATAATCTAAAAAATTATTGAAAATAAGGCAGGCATGTAGAGTTGTATAAAGGCATCTAAGTCTACACTCAAAATGAACAAGAGAGAGAGGGTTTGAATTCTAGGCAAAGCATTGATGCAAGGCTTATGGTTATCTAAATAAGGCTCCAATTTTCCTTTGCACCATTTTCTTTTTTCATGAATTATTTATTTTTGGTGTCTCTTTCTTTTCTTTTCATGGAGCATAAAATTCAATAAATGAACCATGTGAGACATAATGATCAACTTGATAGTTTGTTTTCAAGGGATAGTTACAAGGGGCTAGACATGGCAACCTTATTATACAATTTGACTCTTTATCCCATACATCTAATTTAGCCTATTGATTCGTAATTACATGCATAAGAATACCTAATCTCTATGAAAAAGTGTGAAGGATACCCTAAGCAGTAGCACACCAAATCTCACAATCAAATGAAACAAAGAAATTGTGTCTCTCCCTTCTCTCATTCTCGCAAAAGATGTACAAGAATATAAAAATCATGTACACTCATACGAGGTTCAAACTCTTAACCATATGCATTGACTTTCTATCATACCACAAGGCCTAGTTATGCATACAAGTGGATCAGGAAAGCAATCAAGCTGAGATGCTAACTTATAATCGATGACAACGACACAACTAGCAGGCCTAGTTGCCATGCAATGATTCTTAGTTACGTTGCGCCACAATGATCAGGCACTAAATGGAATGACAAGATGATATAACTAGGCATGTGATAACCGAGAAATAAAAGCTCCAAAACAAATAATTTAACTAAAAAGTCTAAAAATAGTAAATCCATATGAGGAAAAAAGTTGAAAAAACAACAGAGCATAAGTTCAAAGAACTCCCCCACCCCCACCTAACCAACACTAGTCCTCCAGTGTTTATAAAGCAAGGGTAAAAGATAACAAGTCATGAAACAAAAACAAGTTCAACCAAATTCAAGATAAAAAAACTAAAGAAAATGCCCTAGAGGTGAGGTAGTCCCAAGCATCTGGTGGAGGAGGTGGCTGGAATTAGCGTCAGGGAGTGAAATTATCTCTAATCTCTCGAACATTGTCCTAGATCTCCTGTTGTTGCTAAAGAATCTGCTACAACATCCTTGGGAGGTCGAAACCAGGGTCTACCTTAATACGTACAGGTGTTCGGCCCTAAAAGCCTGGATGAGTAGGGACCTCGTCTTCCTCCTCACTTTGATCATCAACTGGTGCTCGCCTCGAGAGTTATTTCCAAATCTTGAACAAATTGAACTGCTAGTACGCCATGGCTTGCATTAAATGGCAGGCTCACTGGGCTCGAGCAGGGCACACTTGTGAACACACAAGGTCATATGGTGCTAGGGAAGATGAATAAGGCATTAGTGATACAGTTCCGAACAGCATTAGAAAGTTCATTTTGGATGATCACCCCAAAATTCACCGTCATCCTTCGTAGAAGGGCATCGACAAGCTGGAGGCAAATTTTGGTACACATGCTCCTGTTGGTAGGTTATGCATAAGCCGCAAAGTGATGAAGTGGTGGAGCTGGTGGGCCATGGTACTGATGTCCAGCGTCGGGAGAAATGATTTGGGTGTCTGGTCATGCAAAATATGCAAACAGTGGATCATTAGTGTCATCTCGAAGGTGAAAGACTTGATATTTGTCGGGAAAGCGATCCATACTAACTGGTACCTCTAGGTTACAAAGTTTATTAATGTTAATAAGGGTGATGGTGAGAGTAACGTTCAAGACACTGGCAATTATCCTACCCTGATTAATTAGCTACATGGTGGCAATAAATGCCTTTGCTATGTGAGGATATATAGGTCTGGGTGGAAAAGGAAGTCATCCACGTTGTAGTGTATGCGTGGCCTCGAAGATAGGGGTGCCCGAAGGGGTTCCTCATAAGAATCAAAATTTGTGATGAGGCTCAGTGCTCTGGAGCAAAGAATACTTCCTCCACTCGGCCTAGGATACGTGATCTTGAAGGGGTTACCACTTTAACACATGGAGATTGGGATTGGTCGGCCCCAAGTGTTTTAGGTCGCAGCCTCTTTGTGATTTACTTGTTGTTCACCATTTGTACCTATCCAAGTATTGAGAATAATCATATAAAGAGACTATTCCATTCAAGAACTAGTTCCCTTGTAATTATTATACTTTCACCTTGATCATATCACAATCTAGCTTACAAAGATTATTTATTATCCTCTTCGTATATATGCTCCAGATTTCTTGTACCGGATGATCTTTGAGTATTGATTAGAAAATCTTTTCTAATAAAACTCGTGCTTTGATCAAAGGCTCTATCATGATCTCTTATAAGTGGCCATATTGATATCTTCTCCTAACTATTTAGGAGTAGTGAATCCTTTATTGATCACTCACAATCCTTCTATACTTCATATCACTGCAAAAACTACCCATTGTTAACTAAGGTCACCTAAGGTCCATACCTTGTTTTCATACATGGAATCAATTTTGGAGTTCATGGCTTTAAGCCAATTGTCTTTGTCTTCACTGGACAAGACTTCTTCGTAACCATAACGCATTGGGGCATGATGTATCCTACTAGACCTACGAATTCCTTGTGTTTCTTAAACTTCTTGACTTATCCTATCTCTATGAGATAACAACACTTGTTCCATTTGTTGGTCAATGCATGGTTGTGAATCTTAAACTTCTTCAAAATCCAGTTTACTCCCACTTACCTCTTCTAGAATAAGCTTTTTTTTAGAACAGTAGCATGTCTTGAGACAAAAAGTTTTTGCTTAACAGGATTGTAGAAATAGTATCCAAAAAAATCTTTTTAATAACCTACAAACATACATTTTTCGGATTTAGCTCCAAGCTTGTCCGATTCTTCGTTGTGACCCGAAGCTCATCTCCTGATCCGATCGAAGTACTTTGATCCTTTTTCCCAATTGTTTCTCAATAACATTCTTATACTCTTTGAACTTTTGAAAATATTTGGACTTGTATTTCATCAAGTACACAACCATATTTAGAATGGTCATCCGTGAATGTTATATAAATTTAAGCTTTTAATATTGCTATTTAACACGACACTGATATAGCGAGCCCTTAAAGGCAATATAGCAATAATGGACATTCTACTTGGCACGATAATGAGCATAGGTGAAGCAAGACATTTAGTTTGGGGATGCGGAATATAAAAATAATTAAATAATTAAAAAAATTCACATTTTAATAAGTAAAATAATATAAATTTTAAAAATAATTATAATGTTGTTACACTTGTTCTCGATGAGGACTCATGGTTTGGAACCGTTACATAATAGGTTAACTATCTGTTGGATCAAAAGTATCTTTTTAATATAAGTAACTAGACAATATTAAGCCAATTTTGTGCTATGCAATTGCGTAGTTTAGTTTTGACAAATTTCACTGCAGAAATGCTTCCTCGACGTTGGGCGTAGAAGGAGTGAATGGCAAAGTTTTGTTTAGATAAGTAAAAGTTTCATTAAAGAATGAATGATTTATACAAGTTTCAGTGGGCCCGCCTTATTTCTAACGACCTACTAAATTTTTTCTTCTCGAACATATCGGCGAGAAAACTCTTTTTACCATTGGATTCTTTTTTTAGTAAAAGCCAAAGTTTTTTATAAATAAAATATTTACAAAATGTTCAAATTGAACGGTCTCCCAACTGGACAACCTTACATCTCTTTTGTCCTCTTAGTGGTCCTACATTAACAATAAAATGGCGAACTCCTTTCACAGTAAAATTTTCCCTGGAAGGCTAGCCACGGCTCCTGAGCACCCTTGTGTAGTGACCACTGGAGCAAAAGTGAGCACCATTGACATGAATCTTCAAATCTAATCTTTCATGTGTTATGTTTATAGCATGTAACCTATCCAGATAAGTGTATAGTTCCACTTTTGCTTCAAAGCTTGCATATGTCCCTCTGAAAGGAACTTGTTGCTGTCCTTTTCAAATGAAGATGTTGGACCGGTTTTATCTTAATGCAAGCTTTAGGGAGTGATTGCCTCCTTTGGTGCAATTTACTGGAGGCATGCTGGTTGGTTAGAATGGAACACACTAGTACAGACAGGGTTGCACTGGCCATGAGATCAAACGAGGAGGCGATTTCCAGCGATGCACCTAACCTGTACCTTGGGGAATATCTGTGGTAAGAACTGAAAGAGGAAGGTTTCCAAGAGAAGGAGGGACTTGCTTACGGTCATTTGCCCTTTCCTGCCTTCATCAGTTCCTGTACCCTTGAATCCAGCCTCGTACCTGTGAAAATTCAGATAGTTTTCAGTCTACTATTACTCTGATTTAGCCGAGAACAAGTAAAGGAAAAATCCAATCCACCAAGCAATTTACTATTACTCAGTTGAAACCAATCCGCAAATCAGTACATAGGCTATTCACAAGTGAAAGCACATGCAATCTAGGGGGTTTGTTAACAAATCCACAAAAGAAAAGGGGAATTTTTGTGGTGAGATTTTCGCTTTAAACCAAAACCAATGGTCATTTTGTATAGAGGTCAACATCCAATCTATATTAATGTTTACTCCCTGGAAGTGAGTTTTGTTTCTAGTTTTCCATAGACACCACACAACTGCCAGCCATACTGCTTTCCATGCATCCTCATTGACTTTGCTTGGTTTCACCTCTAAGAAAGTCCCCAATGAACGAGCTTTCTGCAGAGATTTATGTGGGTCTAGGGTTAACCATGAGCTGAGTTTCATCCACACCTGCTTAGATATCCTGCAATCAAAAAATAGGTGTAAGATAGATTCATTTTCAGATTGCGATAGGCATAATGGACATGTTATGGTTATTTCTTCCCTGATGATTTTCCTATGCTGCAACGTTTCCTTCACCGGTATTGCTCCTTGTATCATTTTCCATGCAAATATGGATACTTTTAGAGGAGATATCTTGTTCCAGATCAAGGTTAGATTTGTGGCTCCTCTTCAGCGTATGGATCTTTGAGAGAGATTATGTGCTGATAAATGGCATGGACTGTGTAACACCCTTTTCCATTTTCTTTGAACATATATATATCGTGGGTTGAAACATCTGGCTGAGTGTTCTGCAGAATCTGATAAAGGGTGTTCAGTTCCAATAACTCTGCATTATTTAGATTCCTTCTCCATGTCCATGCCCAATGCCAAGAGGACTGTGTCCAGTAACCCATATCAGCTACGCAGAGGTTTTGCTGTGATGACAGTCTGAATAGACTGGTGAAACTTTCTGAAAAGGGTTTTTCAGAAAACCATTTGTCTAACCAGAATTTTATTCTGTGTCCATCTCCAAGTTTAATGCTCTGCTGTAAAACTGGGCTGGCTGCTATTTTTTGAATACTTTTCCACCAAGGAGAAGGTTGCGAGGCTCTTGTGTGGTGATTGCTATACACTTGCACTGGTGATCTGAGGTCACGTGTACCACCAACTTCTAGCAGTCCATTTTTGCCATATTTGGATCTTAGTAGTGAAATAGCAAGAGTATTTTCTTCAGTGATCACTCTGGCACACCATTTGGCAACCATGGCTATATTAAAAGCTTTCAGACAGCGTACCCCTAGACCCCCTTGTGGAGTTGTAGTTGTTAAATTGTTCCAGGAGACCCAGCTAATATTCTTTTTGTCAGTACTGTTTTCCCAGAAGAATGCTCTTTGAATGCTAATCAGTTTCTTGATAATTGATGATGGAGCCAGAAAGTATCCAAAGAAATGTGATGGCAGAGCAGACATCACAGAGTTGAGTAAAGTTAATCTGCCCCCGGTTGATAGATATTTACAGTTCCAGGCACTTAGAACAGTAGAGAATTTATCCAATACTGGTTGCCAAGTAGACTGTTTTCTGCTTTGAGATCCTATTGGCAGACCCAGATATTTGAAGGGGGTAGTTCCTACTTTGCAGTTGAGATAAGCAGCCATTTCCAGCACTGTATCCTCAGGTATGTTTAGACCATGGAGACTGCTTTTGTTGAAGTTTACACGCAGGCCTGTAGTAGTTCAAAATTCTGTAATATGACCCTGATTATCCGTATATTACTCCAAGTGGCTTATCCAAAAATCAGTGTATCATCTGCGAAATTGGAGGTGAGTTATTGAGAGAGTTTCTTTACCAACCTGGACTCCTTGAAACATATTTAGAGTTGCTGCCTGGTTGATCAATCTAGACAATCCTTCTGCTTCTAGGAGATATAAGGAGGGAGATAAAGGGTCCCCTTGTCTCAATCCTCTACTTGGTTTGAACTCAGCTGATGGGCTACCGTTGATCAGTATGGATGTGGAGGCCGAGGTGAAGAGTTCCTTGATCCAGCTTATCCAGATTGAGGGAAAGGACATGAGCATCTGCACTTCTTGTAGGTAGTCCCAGCTGACAGTGTCAAAAGCCTTTTCAAAGTCGACTTTGAAAATGAAGGCCTTGATCCTTTTCCTTTTGATTTCCTCAAGAGTTTCGTTTGCAATCATTATGCAGTCTTGTAGCTTTCTGCCTAGGATAAATGCCATTTGTGTAGGGGCCATAATAGAATCCATGTGAGGGTTGAGTCTTTTTGCTAAGACTTTGGTTATGATTTTAGGCAGGACACTCAATAAAGTAATTGGCCGGTAGTCATCACAACTCATAGGGGCAGCTGACTTTGCCAGGAGGGTAATGTTTGCTGTGTTGCTGCCTTTGACAAGTTTACCATATCTGTAAAATTCTCTGAACAGTTGCATCAAATCCTCCTTCATCACATGTGAAAATCGTTTGATGAAATTGAAGTTTAAACCATCTGGACCAGGGCTTTTCAAACCTCCACAATCTGAGATTGCTGTCATTATCTCTTGTTCTGTAAAAGGTGTGATCAGTGCAGCTTGAGTTGAGGAAGTCAGAGGTTGGAAGGATAGATTGATCATACGAGGTCTTGGCCAAGTGGGGCTCCTGAATCTGTCAATGAAGTGTTGGACAAAGCAGCTTTTGATCCCTTCAGGATCTGAGATCCAGGTACCATCCGTTTTTATGTCAGATATCAAGCTTTTTGATCTTTTTTTCAATATGCAGATGTGGAAATAGCTTGTGTTGGCATCTCCTTGGTGAAGCCATCTTCGTCTTGCTTGTTGGAAGGCTTGGCTGTCTATTTTTTTTGTGATACAGTCCAGATGGTCACGTAGGTTGCAGATGTCTTGTATTAAGGTTTGATCCTGATTTTCATAGCTTCCAGTTTCAGCAGCAAGTTCCTTTTCAGTGAGTTCAGTCAGCAAAGCATTTCTTGTGCCTTCCAAATTTCTAGGGGTTGAGAGATACCAGTCACGCATATTTTTTCTGAGTTCTTGGATCTTAACTTTGATCCTATAGCTGGCAAATCCCTCAACTTCATGATTGGTCCATATGTGCTCAACTAATTGTACGAAAGATGAATCTTCCGGCCACCAGTTAAGCACTCTGAGAGGTCTTGGGCCCCAATTGGTCCATACAAAGTGGAGACCTATTTGTATGCATTGTACAACAAATATGAGGACAAATTTGGATGTTTGAGGGTTCGAACACAAGAAACTAGCGGCTCAACATCAAATGCATGGAGTATACTTGATTTTTATCCTTCATCTAGTTTGCTTATGTATGAGGGAGCTGATGGACAATACTTTGAGTTGAAGAGCTATTTTGATACACGTTATGTCATGTCCAATACTGAAGATAAAGATAACCTGAATTTGTTGCAGTGGTGGGAGAGTCATAAGGCCGAATAACCCGTTCTTTCACGGTTAGCCAAGAATGTTTACACTATTCCGGCATCGACTGTATCTTCAGAATCGGCCTTTAATATGGTTGGGAGGATAGTTGAGGAACGACGAGCCAACTTAAAACCTGAGATAATTGAGATGCTCACATTGATCAAAGATTGGGAGTTTCAAGATCAAAGAGTTAAGGGTCTTGGTCTAGGCCGGCTTGAAGATTATTTTGAAGATGAGAGCAATGACGAAGAAGACTCTTCTAGTTCTGCTATTGTTTCCTGATATTCCTTAGGTATTGTGTTACACTTAATGATTCATGATTGTAATTGAATTTTATATTGATAATGGCCTAATATAATTGTATGCTGTTTATATTGCAGGTGCTTTGGAATGCTTTCGAGTTTCGATCTTGTGTGATTATTTCGGATTTTGGTCATTTATATTTTATTATGGACTAGAGATAGAGACTTTGTATGTTATTGAAACTATTATTTGTACATTTTGGATTTGGACTGCTGGTTGAATTGTTTATTATTGTTTTTGGACTGTTTGGTACTATTTTTGGACTATCTAGTACTGTTTCTGGCCTTTACAAGTTTTATTTACATGTTTTTACAAAGTTCTTACTTTTCAGGTTTTGTTTTTTCTTCAGTTATTTTTTTTAAAGCATTTTTACATGTATTTTCGTTTTTTATTTACAAATTGTGAAAAACGTGCAAACGTGCGTGCCCCTTTCGCACGCGGGCTAACCCAGCACGACACATTTTTCACAGCACACGTTTACAAACCATGAAAACGTGCCGTACTAAAATTTTCAACCCACAAACCGTGCGGGCAGCACCTATGCCGATCTATCTATTTGGAATAAAAGTATTCCGTGTCAAATCCCAATATTTTTCTAAACAAACCCTCATTTTCTTGCAAGAAAATCTTGCACCAATGTGCATATCTAATATCCTTATACAAGACTCAAAACGGATCTGATCTACTTGACAGATCAATGAAATTTAAGACACCTGGGGTAGTGTGAAAAATGTAATCCTGTTCAGGATGGGAAGCCAAAGAAAATATTAGCCCAGAAGAAGTGTCAGCAAATTCAGGGCTTGAGAGCAATGGAGAGGCCAAACTTCGGCGCAGTATTGATGGACTTGGTATCGTATTCAGCTGAAAAAGTTGCAAATGATTTCGGCCGCCATTCCCGCTGGCCTAATACTGCAACTTTGCCGTTATCTGAGACTCGAGTCTTCAGCAAGGTTAGAGGATCAATCTTATTGGAACTTCCAAAGCTGAAACTATTCTCAAAACTAGATAATCTGTGCGTCAATTCAGCAACAACCTTGGTTCCAGTTGACTGATCAATCAAATGAGCATACGAAGCTATCACTGTTTGTCCCTTGTCGGTCCTAGTAAATGAGTAGAGCATTTTAAGAGTCATTTATACCCGGAAATGCATAGTTGTTCATTGTCTGACCCAAGGATAAATATGAGCAAATACTTCATGGCGTAAAACATTCGTAGGGTGGATATCGATTCAATAACTTGAAGTTACATTTAGTGCATGAGAAGGGATTTGGCCTGTCAAGGCTGCTAATATTGTAATGAAATTAAAATAAGCTTTGCAGCAGATTAAGAGCGCGTGAAAAACTAAAGCAACTACCATCTTGACTGATGTGATGGCAAAGTAGACAAAAAGAGATTGTCGCTTACAGTATAACAGCTGCAGAAAAGTCTGGTTTGTTGAAGTTTATTCCAGCATTGTACTTTGTAAAAGATGAACTGGAGGTGTCAAATCCAATTTCGCCACCAATAGATAGATCCTTGGAGCCAATTGCTGCAGCAACCTC
>JAOWBN010076113.1:0-21820 GCA_028565015.1 Pinguicula moranensis
CATCAAGCATCTACATGATTGATGAACTTTTTACATTCGCTTCTAATGTCTGGATATTTGATATTGAATCCCCTATTCATATTTGTAATAATTTGAAGGGACTGAAGTGAAGTAGATTAGTGGCAAAAGGGGAATTGGATCTCCGAGTCGGCTCTGAAGCAAGAGTCATGTCTTCGACCGTCAGAATCTATTACCTTAACTTTCCCAATGGGCTTGTACTTGAACTATATAATTGTTATTATGTTCTCGTACTTATTAAGAACCTTATATCTATTTCGTATTTAGACGCTGAAGGATATTCTATTTTGCAACAAAACAATATTTGTACTATTTTGAAAAATGGAGTTAAATATTGTGAGGCCCAAGTATTAATGGTCATTATGTTTTGAACATAAATGAACCAATATTGAATGTGGATACAAGTATGAAAGACGTAGGTCCTTCATACCTCCTGCACTGTACACTTAGTCATGTAGGCAAAGACCACATTTTTAAAATGTATCGAAATGGTCTTTTGGGCTCATTTCATTATGAATCATTTGAGAATTGTGAGTTTTGCATGCAAGGTAAAATGACTAAGACTCCTTATAAGGAAAAATGAGAAAGGTCTGCAGAGTTGCTTGGACTAGTTCATATCGATGTATGTGGTCAAATGTCGACTAGTGCCAGAGGTGGTTAACCATATTTTATAACATTCACGGACAATCATTCTAGATATGGTTTTGTGTACTTAATGAAATACAAGTCCGAATTATTTGAAAAGTTCAAAGAATATAAGAATGTTGTTGAGAAACAACTGGAAAAAAATATCAAAATACTTCGATCCGATCAAGGTGGTGAATACTTGAGTATCAAATTTCAAGATTTTCTTAAAGATCAGGGAATCATTGCACAAAGAAATCCTCCATACACTCAACAATTAAATGGATTGTGGGAGAGAAGAAACAATATCTTATTAGATATGGTAGGATCGATCATGAGTTGTGCAAGTCTCCCGAAATCGTTTTGGGGCTTTGCCTTAGCTACTGCATCACTAGTACTCAACTGTATTCCATCTAATTCGGTTGGTACCACTCCATACGAGATATGGATGGGTATGAAATCAAACCTCAATTATTTGAGGATTTGGGAATGAACTGCTTATGTGAAGCGGGCTGAATCGGACAAGCTCGAAGCTAAGTCCGATAAGAATTTTTTGCTAGGATATCCAAAAGATTTTCTTGGATATTATTTTTATAACCCCATTGAGTAAAAGGTGTTTGTCTCAAAACATGTCAGCTTTTTAGAAAAAAGAGTTTATATTAGAAGAGGTAAGTGGAAGCAAAGTGGAACTTGAAGAAATTCAATATCCACAACCAAACACCGAGTGATGGAACAAGAGCAATTGTTTCATAGAGATAAGATAATCAAAGAAACTCAAACACAAGGACCTAGTAGGTCCGGTGGAGAACATCGAGCCCCTGCTCATTATGGGTTTAACCTAAACGAACAAAACGATGTACTCATCATAGATGATGATGAACCTACGGACTACGAAGAAGTCTTTTTGAGTGTAGGCAAAGACAAATGGCTAGATGCCATGAATTCTGAAATGGATTCTATGTATGTAAACAAGGTATGGACCTTGGTTGATCCACCTGAAGGGATTGTCCCTATTAGGTTCAAATGGATTTTCAAATGGAAAACCGACATGGATGGTAATGTGATTACCTACAGGCTAGACGTCTAGTAAAAGAATATCGTTAAAAGCAATGAATTGACTATGACGAAACCCGATTGCAATACTTAAATCCATTAGGATGTTGTTTGCAATCACAACACACTATAATTATGAAATCTGACAGATGGATATCAAAGCGACATTCGTTAATGGGAATTTATTAAAAGAGGTGTCTATGATACAACCCCAGGGTTTTGAATTCGATGATGCCAATAAAGTGTGCAAGCTTCAGAGATATATTTATGGACACAAACAAGCATCGCGGAATTGGAACAATAGGTTTGATGAAGCAATTAAAGAGTTTGATTTCATCAGAAATCTCGATGAATCTTGTGTATATAAGAAGGTTGACAAAGATGCAACTGTTTTCCTTGTGCTATATGTAGATGACATATTGTTAATAGGAAACGATATTCCAATGTTTCAATCCGTGAATCTTTGGCTTTCCAAGAAATTCTCCATGAAAAACTTAGAAAAACAAGTCTATATTCTAGGAATAAAGATCTACAGAGATAGATTTAGAAGGCTGCTGGGTCTATCCCAAGCGATGCACATAGATAAAGTGCTAAAATGGTTTAGCATGGATCAGTCGATGAAAGGGTTTCTTCCGATGTGGCATAGTATACATCTTTCAAATAAGATGTCCCCCAAAATTGATAAAGATAAGATCCTCATGCAGAAGATACCATATGCCTTGGCTATCGGATTTATCATGTATGCTATGCTATGTACGTGACCTGATGTCTCCTATGCTTTAAGTGTTACGAGCAAGTTTCAATCTAATCCTGGTGAGGAACATTGGATAGCCGTGAAGAATATTTTAAAATACCTTAGAAGGTCACAGGACTTGTTCTTAGTATATAAGGATTCATATTTATAAATAAAATGATACACGGACGCAAGTTTCTAGACTGATGTAGACGATTTCAAGTCACAGTCTGAAAACGTGTTTATCCTAAACGGAGGTGCAATAGTTTGGAAGAGTTTCAAACAAGAAACAATTGCGAACTCTACAATGGAGGCTGAATACATTGCTGCTTCAAAAGCTGCAAAGGAAGCCTTTTGGATCAAGAAGTTCATCGAAGAACTTGGTGTGGTTCCTTCTGCTACAGCCCCCATGACTATCTTTTGTGATAGCAGTGACGGAGTGGCCCAAGATAAAGAATCGCGGTCTTATCAGAGATCTAAACATGTAATGAGAAAGTTTCATTTAATTAGAGAAATCATAGAAAAGAACAATGTAAAGGTATATAAGATCCCTTCAGAGGTCAATGTAGTTGATCCCTTGACTAAAGCATTAGCCCAGGCTAGACATGAACAACATGTACAAACACTCGATTTGTTGAGAATAAGTGATTGACCTTAGTGCAAGTGGGAGTTTGTCAGTGTTATGACCTAAGGCCAATCATTAGGTCTTTGTATCAACACTTTAATGTTAGTATATATGATTATAACAACCTTCACTACTTGTTTACTTATTTATTTTATTTATAACATTCAAAATAGTAAATCTTAGCATTGATAACTTAGAGTGTATTACAAAAAGATATGATGATTATGCCACTATAATTATGTTATCAATACTAAACATATCCATAATCCACAACGTACTCAGTATATTCCCAACTTAGTTGGGGTCTGGGGGGTCAGATGTACACGGCCTTACCCTTGTAATTATATAAATAGGCCGTTTTTGTTGCGACCCAATAGGCATTACCTCATTTGATGTATTGAGTTCCAACAACTTCACTAAATAGAAGCATTGGAATTTAATAGAACCATTTTGCTCTAGTACATTATTATCGCAAAGCTAAAAGAATTGTCAATGATGACTCTTCCAACTCCATTTGCAATGGACATATCAATACTAAACATACATAACCATAATATTAGAGAGATAAGGCATCTCTAAACGGATAGGTTAGCATGTTCTAAGCCAATTACTTTTGAAGGATATAGTTGATCTCATCAACTATAATTTAGAGACACTTATACTAGAACATGGATGTTCGTAATTGACAAGTACATCGGATTGACTCGCATAGAGATCACCATTTTGTCAATGGTTGATACTCTAAAAAATAGTAGGTGTAAGTGATACTTAAACTTGAGTTCACCATAAAGGTCTTGAGTATGGATGTCACTCTTTGATTCTATTTAGAGTTACACCGTAAATGGGTAACAATGAGTTAGGATTGGTTTGAAGTACAGAAGGATTGTGAGTGATCAATAAATAATTCACCGCTCCTAAAACATTAGGAGAAGATTTTCCTATGGACACTTGTAATAAGTCATGGAAGCCTTTGCGAAGCATGAGTTTAATTAGAAAGAAGTTTCAAATTAGTACTCAATGATCATGACTTCCGTTATAAGAAATCTTATGTATATTAATGAGGATATACAAGATTATGGATATGAACAAGCTGAAAGGATATTAATTATGTGAGAGCTAGTTTTTTTATAGGATAGTCACATTTTATGACTATTTTCAATGCTTGGAAGCCATGATATTTTACTAAAGGTCACTCATGGTCTATGGACTTGAATTATGGGTTAATAAACTACAATTGTGTAATACATTGACCATAATTTTATTATATTAATTCAAGATCTATTTCCAAGTTATTGAGAACCTATAAGATCACATACATTAACATCAAATTATTGGGGAGTTATTTTATAATTAAGGTAAAGTATATGGATCAAAATTGAAATTTATGAAACTTCAAGAACTTGTTTAAAATTATGGGGCCGAAAATGTAATAAATATAAGTTTGTGGGATGTATATTATATACATCAAAACTCCATTAGTTGGATTTGACTGATATATATATATATATAAAAGTTAGTGAAAATTGCTACAACTTATATATATGTAATATATATAGTTGTAGCATGTTTTTCTTCAATTAAATTACATGAAAAGGTTGTATGGCCAATAAAATTAAATGCAATTGTATAATAATATACAAAGAGTTGTATATATTAGTTGCGCGATTTGATTCTATAAAACCTTGACACCTGATCATGAGTTGTCCAAAGATCAAGCACATGTATAACTAGGATCAAATGTTGATCAACTCTAAGACATGTGTTTGCATCTAAAACTCATGGGAACCTCTATAAATATATTAATACACTCATATGTGGAGTATTGATGTATTTGCATATCTTAATAGAAGAAACAAAGGGGGTTCTCTCTCTACTTGAGAGCATAGAGAAAGGGGTAAACAAAACTGCACTTGATGTAATTTTTCCTCTTATCTTCTTAGACTTCAAATGTGGAGTTTGCACTCCAAAAACATGTGTAGGGTAATTTGTTAAATTGGGCTTTTGGTTCGACAGTTGTGACCCAATCTCGTTTCCCCTCTTTCGGGTTTACGATAATTTGTTAAATTAGAGTTTTGGGCAATCTAGTTGTTCTTCGGGTTTATGATTTAAACATTTTGGTTTCAACATTTTTCCTGTTCAAGGTTTACCATTAAAGGGTGAAATAGAAAGGACATCACTAAGCGACTTGACGAACTATACAAATTCCCTACTTTAGGCTTCAATTATAAGTTTACGCTCACAACGACACTCCTCCATAAGCGTGAGGATGTATGCATATGGAAGGCCTTGAACTATTTGAAGAAAGAATAGTGGCTCTACCTTCTCTTGGCTGAGTGTCACAAAGAAGAAAAAACTGATTGGTTTTGTCATTTTTTATGAACTCATGTGGAACCTTTTGTTAATTTGTTTTGGGACCTTTGGTATGAACTCACACGGTCTAGGATTTTGTGGTTATATGTTACTTTGTGTTGGAACCTTGTCTTGTTGTTTATTGTGCAGGAAAAGGATTGTGGTTGTTGTTTATGACCGTTCTCTAGCCTCTCTGGTAATACAGTTTCGTTTACTAATTATGTTGTTTTGGTAGTTATTTTGAGGCTGTGAGGTTTTAAATAAGTTATGAACTAACTACACTTCAGCCCTTTAGGTATTCGTACTGCTAACATCTGAGAAAATGCAATAAAGTTATTTTAATTATTTAATTTATGTTCCATTTTTTTGCAAATAATATGACTGCAATAAAGTTTGTTTAAAGAAAAAATATCTCTTTCCAAATCCATACCAGTTAACGAGTCACTACCAAACGTGTAGGCTTGTCAATCGAACACGGTGGTTGCAGAATTTCTGTCGCCATCACCGGGAAAAACTACACTAGATAGATAAGGAAGAAGGATTAATATTGTAGATGATAATTGGTTTAAACGTCCCTTCCTTTGAATGAGATATTAACAATTTGTCTAATACCATTTTCTACAATACTTTTATTTTTAAAAAATATTATTGTGTAAAGTCTATTTTCTATATATTTATCTAACAAAATATCTATTTCTGTAAGTGTGATATGAATATCTGTTCTCCTCTTTTCTTTTTTCCTACAATAAATTTATTTTTGAACAATATTTACAATTACAAATACTAAAAAAAAATATCATAGAAGGCTAGTAATAGAAAAAATAATAATAAACACCTCGCGGTTAGGAAGCTGCTTTGGAACCAGTAGACCCAAGTTTGAGTCCCAACAAACAGTTTCATTCGAATTTTAGGTGATAGCGGTTGCAGACTTAGCAAGTAATGGTGACGGTGGCATAAGTCGCCACCCTACCCGCAAAGTTGGTGGTGGCAGTAACGGGTAGCAGTGGCGAAAGTTGATCCAAGCTATTGGTGTAGCATTGGCTAGATGGAGACTCCTATATGAGGAAAAGAGTTTCTATATAGGGTTGACCCAAATGTAATAGTGAGTTTTTCTTTACTTAATTAATTGTGCCTAACTTGAGGAACAATTAATATAAGTTTTGGCCTAGTTCCTCATTATAAATATAAGGGAATCCCCTAACCACAATACAAGGTTTATTATTACACTTGTGATAATCATGTCGCCAACATACACAATTAGGGCAGTGATCCTTTCGTTTCTTCTGTTTAGGAACAAGGTATGGTAAGCATAACTTTGATGATATCCTGAAAAAACAATTCTCACTCGTTAACCGTCAAACCATACTCATGGGGATTGCTTCAACCCATATAGCGCCATATCCAATATATGCACGATCCGCGACCCAAAGGTGGATGAATACCCAAATGGCAAATCCATGTAAACTTTCTCTTCCAAATCTCAATGTAGAAATGCATTTTTCACATATAATGGATGCAATGGCCAGTCCATATTTGCTGCTAAAGACATCAGGATCAGTACGGTATTTAACTTTGCAACAGGTGAAAATGTTTCTTCAAAATCGACACCATAGGTTTAATTGTATACATTTGCAACAAGGCTAACTTTATACCTTTCGATTGAAACAATCATCCTTATGTTTGATGGTAAAGACCCATCTACACCCCACTGATTATTTCCCTATTGGTAGCTCAACTAATGACCACATCTTATTTTTAGCAAAGAATTCATCCCTTCATTGATGGCCTATTGGCATTTGGGATCGGGCATTGCTTCCTGCACACGAATGCAACTTATTTTGCTGATTGTAATGGAGATGAACATATATTCTACATCAAAAAATGCGTTGTCGAAACATCAAGATGATGGTATGATAACAAAATCTTGCAAAACTTGGAGAGGAGTTCTAAAATTTAAAGCCTTAAAAGGTAACAAAATTCAGAAAATGCGTATTGGTTGGTTTCTTGCAAGTGTACAAGTCGAACAAGTAATAAAGTGATGAGAAGAGTGTCCTACCATGAGGATTGTAGTTGACAAACACCAAAATGAGTAAATTTTATGAAATTTGGACAAATGACTTCAGAATTGTTCACTAGTCTACGCGTTAAACATATTAAATGCAATAAAGAATGGTACTATTTTTGGTGTCATCAAGGGTTCACATGCACAAAACAGATGAGGAATCTCTTGGTTGTAGATATCTAGGGCTAGTGGCTTCACCACTTGAGACTCTCGTGACATTCTATTGTCAATTTACCTTCTTAGTCTTTTAATTAGTTGTCTACTGAATTTTTCTCTCATAGATGCAAATCTCTCTCGAGTATAAGCATCCCTCTTACGATATATAAGCATGCACCTTTCAAATGTCACACTTGAATACACCGAAGGCTTTATGCTTAGGAAATCCATACACAGTACAAATAACCCCATGATGAGTCGATTTTATACCAAATTAATGTAGACTATTTGAGTCTGATTTGACTCAATATTGATGGGGGAACACATTTTTATATGAATTTTTTTCTTTTTCTTTTTTGTAGTAACAATTCATTTAATGCTCACTAAGAAGAAAATAAGGGAAACAACCCCAAAAGCAGAGGTTCTGCCTCATAAATTCAGGGTATGACACCAGCTCTTGTTCTAAATAATCTTGCATGGTGGTACTTGTACACATTTAGCGTACACCAAACCCATTAGGCAGACAAATCTACCCTTTGATTGGGCTCCAGGCTTCCGAAAGAAGCTACTAGATGTGGTATATAAGGCCTAAAAACATCTTAGCCAAAAGAGCCAAAAGGAGCGTATAGAAAGCAAGGGTTAAGGGATCACTTGTTCGTGATCTCACGCTCAAGGGAGATTGATTTCGATTTCATTTTTTAGTGTGATGAATTCAATATTTGTCATTTGTAGAATGACTCTTTCTTTAAGCATGAGTTAAGACTTTTTGTCCAGGGGTGCAATGTAGCCCTTGATGAACTCGGGAGAACGTAGAATGTTTATCTTGTTTTTACACTAATCGTGTGCTTGGTTTTGCTGTTTTGCATCTTCATATATTTATGTTTGGCCAACATAGGTAGATGCACTAAGAGTAGAGGGAGACCTAGAGGCACAAGATATGCTAGGCAGAGCAAAACCCATATCGGTTTCTATAGCATGAGAATGCCTATAGAATCGATGTTACCGTGTGAGGATTGCCGGTGAGCAAAGTCTTTGGTTTTCTTAATGTGACATTCGAGAGGTGTTCATTTGTGAACCAAAGAAGGGCATTCAGTCTCAAGAGAGGTTTATGCCTAAAAACGAAAAACCGGTAGGTTCAACATTAGGAATGAAGCATGATAGGCTAACTATGAACCCACCTGAGGGCGTCAAGTGGTGAAAGTGCGATCCCTGGATGTTTCCATCCACTGCATTTGTGTTAAAATTATCTTATTGCATTTTCATTATCTCTGTTTATGCATAGTTCTTAGATTAATCGGTAGATCAAAAACAACCTCTTTATCATTGATTCAACTTGTATGAAACTTGTTAATGTTAGTGTTTGTTAACCACAATCTTCGAGGTTCGACATCCTTTTCTTTACTATATTATTTGAGTGGCTTGTACACTTGCAACTAGTGAATGCTACAAGTGTTTGCACATCAACCCATAGACATTCTCATGCTATAGTGATTATTATTGATTTTACCATGTCTATCATAGTTTGTGTTTCTAGACCTCCCACCATGCTTAATAAGCTTACGGGTGTTGGCCAGACACAAGTAAGTTAGGATGAAATAACAACAAAACCAAACAACCTCATTAACTTTTAACAAGCTAAACATTCAATATTTCTCTCGAACTCATCAAGGGCTACATAACGCCCTAGATGGGGGATTTTAGCCCATGCTCAAGGCATGGACTTCACAAATGCACATAACCGAGAAGTTCATTGTTAAAATAAACTGTGATAATCTCCAAGAACTCCCTTAGAAATGTTGTTCTCGGATGAGAGCTTCCAAACCCTTGATCCATGAATAAGCACAAAGAAGATAAACACCCACCCACCCACTCCATTTCTTGTCACTGAAATTTCTTATATCGCAATAGGTAGCTTCCATCGAAAGCTTAGAGACAAAATGAAGGGTAAAATGGTTTGTCTACAATGTTCGGTGCACCTAAGGTTTGGCATTTTCCCACTATACACACTTGTGCTATCCAGACTGAAGTTATGACTGCAACTTTGGGGCCCAAACCTCCGTGTTTAGAGCTTTTGTCCTTCATTTCTTGATCTATGCACAATATTATCGAATCCTATCAAAGCACAAGAAATGGACGTAAAATGCACTTTATTCCTGTGAAGATAAGCAAGTTTAAGGCATAATTGTCAACATTAAGTTCGTACGAAACCAACTTATCAAATATCACCAAACTTAAACATTTGCTTGTTCTCAAGCAAACTCTCATGCATAGAACAATCCTTAAGGTTCTTCTTTTTTTAAACATGCACGCACCATTTGACACCATATATTAATCGAGTTATCTTTGCACATGATCATCATAATACAGGAATTTCTCGTATCTAGGCGGTGGATAATTTGAGAATGTGGGGATCCATTTCATTTGTAAAGATTTCCATCTTTTTATGTTAAGATTGAAAATTTATCCTATCTGATATTTCAATCATTTTTTTTATGTCCCTTATTTTTTGCCATACCCAATGCGGTCAGCGATTGAGATAGACCTTATTTTACAGTCAATATTTACACGCTCTTTTATCAAGATCATACATTAGTCTTGAGAACACTTCATACAATAAATTCGATAGCATTTTTATGCATAACGAATGCTATTTTTCTTTGAAATAGCAAGCTTGCTTAGATGCTTAGGTAAAAAACAACTTTCGGCTTTTCCAATGACATTTTTTTTGTTTTTGTTTTTTCCTATCCATAGCTTGTCTCAAATTATTTAAGCTCATAGGGGATCGGTATGCCTAATCAATCAAAGCCTAAGTACGGATTTCCTCACATTTTAAATTTTTTCCACAATGTACCCAGAATCACTCCCCCCTTTTTATTATGTAATTCACGAGAAATGTGATGACCTTTGTACACCCTAAAATCTAGTCAGAAGACTACTAAACATAATGTACAACAAGCAAGAGATCAAAACAACCGAAAGAAGTAGGTCATAGCCAAAACCTAATAACGAAAGGAAAATAGTACAACAATACAAATGGGAAAAATTAGGAAAGCAGCAAACAAACCAACAGTAGAAACCAACAAGTAAAGTCAAAGTTGTGAAACCATCTCCAAACATAAGGCAACACTGCCCTCAATGGAGGTAAAAGGTAAAGAAGTTAAATACTGCCCTAATGCAGGCAAATGGTTCTTCAGGCTGAGTCAGAGTCAGAGCCAATGAGGTCATATGTGTATGCTCCGTCATAATCATCATCTTTCTCATCTGAATCTGCGGCCTCATCTCCAGTTGGTATTGGCATAGTAAACTTCAGGGGTGGCGGTAGTGGGCTCACAGGATATTGAATTCCCTTCATGGCAGACATCAGGACAATGTTGGTATGGAGCGCTGCAACATAACTGTAGGTGTGTTCCACGAAGGACTGCCATTGTGCTGCAGTTGGTCCTGTTGGGGGAAACAACTTGCGATTGGGTACCTGCAAAGGCATATGTGGGGTTACAGATTTATCTTTCCCTGCACTCTTGTGGAGGAGAGATGATCCGGGCGTGTCCTCGGTCTTGATCTTGATTCTCCCAGAGTATGCCCCCGACTTGTTATTGAGTGTTGGCCTTATGTCTGAGGCTAGGGACTGAAGTTTCTCGTCAGATGCGAGGGCTACGCTAGCCTTCAAGCAGAAGTCCATGATTAGTGAGGGAAAGTGCAGGGAACTGGACCTCTTGTACAGTGAGGCCATGCTTTTCATGATATCCTTGTAGATCACCTTGCCCGCATCAATGTTGCATCCAATATCAGTTGCGTAGGTCAATAGCAGCCTCTTCATCTGTCATCATCCGAGTGGAGATAAACAAATACCACATGATTACACTTGTATGACAATCAACTTTATTCGCTCCCAGTTCAATAGGTTTCGGGCTAGTGGACATTTCTAGGTCATGCCTAGAGCACATAACAGTTGGGCTACATCACTCAGATCAGGATATCTTCCATTGAATTGTGAAAATTCGTCCTCATATAGGTTGATGAGATTGTACACGACATTAATGTTGGTGGGATTGCAGGGCACCAAGCAGTCTCTCACGTAGACCTTCCCATCTTGCATCATACCCAGATGCTCATAAAACTCCTGAACTTTATTAAGTGAATATTCCCACGGTGTACGCATATATTGTGTCTTGTACATATCCTTACCCACCCTCCTTATACTAGCCATAATTTTAGATGCAATAACTCACTTTTTAATTACTTCCAATACCCCCACAGTAGAATCGAAGAACTCCTTAGCCTGATGATGCCAAATTTCTTAGGTTGCATGGCCTTAGTTACTCTAGCCTTCTTTGGTTCCATAGCTTACTCTAAATCTCAACTTCACTGTAGCGACTTGAACTGTAAACAATGTAGAGACAACCAAACTTACCCTAGAATAGGTTATCAGTGCATGTGCCGCGGAGAGATGACCAACGAACTGTCAATGACAGGAATTGGAAGGACCGCGTTAAACTTTTCGAATTCTTTGGCAGCTTTTTGAGATTTAGGGTTTGGCAAATGAATGGGAGTTGAGTTGTGAGATCGAGTGGGAGAAATGCCGACTTAAATAGCCAGGTGCAATTGGGCTAAAATTTTGGTAACCACAATAGTTATGGGCCAAAATCTAAGATGAAATGTTTGCAGTTAATGGATCATTGTTGGTAACTGTATCATCATTAGACATAATCTAAATTTTTCGATGTCATGGTCTATAATGGTTGTTTTAGGCAATTTTTCTCTAGAGATAATGGTGGCCCATCAGTAGGTAATCCATCGGTTATATTTGATATTTCACTTATTTCTTTTGAATCTCCTGCAACAAATCAAGCACTTGAATTAGGGGATGGTGTCAATGGTTTTATACAAAAAATAGTTATTAAGGCAAGATCACATCAACTTATCTACGTAAGAGAAACCTAATATCTAATACCCATTATACTTATAACCATCTCCAAAAATGTAAAGTTCAAAGCTAATTACTAAGTCAAGTTTTCAGTGCAATGGATAAAGAAGTTAGAGATACGTCCCTGGTGGGATCAAAAAGGGTCTTGGGTTGCCTCCTAAGAAGCTCTTATTTAATTTCATTAGCTTGGCATCGGGTGCTTTAAGCCTTTGGACAATTGTTGGTGACAATGACACAATCAAGATACGGCTTTAGTCTATGGCCATTCACTTAGAATGTTCTTTTGTCTGGATGAGCAACCGCAATTGCTCCATAAGGAAATACTTGAGTAATCTCGAATGGACTGGACAATTTAGACTTTAGTTTCTCTGAGAATAATTTGAGCCTTGAATTGAACAATAATACATTTTTATCTGGATAAAAAATCCTTCTGGAATTATGCTTGTCATGCCAGACTTTCGTTCTATCCTTATAAATCTGGGCGTTTTCGTATGCATCATTTCGTTGTCATCAAGTTCATTCAACTAGAGGACCCTCCTATATCCCATGGCTTGCATATAAAATTTAATTTTTGCATGGCCTAATATGCTTTGTGCTTGAGCCCCACAGGAAGATGGCAGCCTTTGCCAAATAGCAATCGATATGGGGACATACCAATCGTGGTCTTGTATGCAGTCCTGTAAGCCAGAATGTGTCATCTATCTTACTCGCCCGATCCTTCCTTGATGAGTTCACTATCTTTTCCAGAATATCCTTCATTTCTCTGTTCGATATCTCTGCTTGACCATTTGTTTGTGGATGATATGCTAAGGAAGTGTAATGGCGAACTCCATACTTGGTTAACAAGGCTTTAAATGGTTTGTTGCAAAAATGCGACCCACCATCACTAACAATGCAATGGAGAGTACTAAACCTTGTAAAAATATGCTTCTGTAGAAATTTCAATACCGCCGCAGCATCATTTTTTGGGGAAGTTATTGTATCATCCCATTTGGAGACGTAATACACAGCTACCAAAATATATCTCTGACCGAAGAAAGTGGTAATGGCCCCATCAAGTCAAGTCCCAAAATATCAAAGAGTTCAACTTCTCATATGGACTGGAGAGGTATCTAATTTCTCTTCGAAATTTGTCCAATTCTTTAACATCGGTCACATGAACTTACAAACGCTTAAGCATACTTAAATAAAGTTGGCCAATAAAAACCACTTTGCAATACCTTTGCTTCTATACAATTTCCTCCAAAGTGTCCTCCACATGCAAGTGTATGGCAGTGAGTTAAAACTGAAGGCATTTCTTCCTTTGGAACACACATCCAAATGACCTAATCAAAGAAGAACTTATACAAGATGGGCTAGTCCTAGAGAAAATATTTCACTTGAGAGAAGAATCGCTTCTTTTGTCTGGAGGATCACCTTGCATGCAATGTAATTCACAAAATCAACATACCATGACTCTTTATTTGCTTTTACTGCTAGCAATATTTCATTAGGGAAGTGATCATTGATAGGAAGTTTGCTAACTTCAGTTACATTTTGACCTTCTAATCTGGATAGATGATCAACCACCAGATTTTCAAAGCCCTTATTGTCTTTAATTTCCACATCCTTGTAATAATAGGACCCAACGTATTAGGCGAGGCTTAGCATTCTTTTTCACCATGAGGCATTCATGGCTGAGTGGTCAGTGTAGACTACAACTTTGCTTCCAAGGACATAAGGCCTAAATTTGTTGAATGCGAAGATTATTGCCAAGAGCTCCTTTTCCGTGGTAGCATAATTCAGCTTAGGTGGACTCATAATCCTGCTTGCATAATAGATAGTGTGTAAGATCTTATCTTTCCTTTGCCCTAACACTGCTCCTACGGCATTGTCACTTGCATCACACATAATTTCAAAGGGCGTATCCCAATTTGGTGCATCGATGATAGGGATAGTTGTAAGTTTTTTCTTCAGCAATTTGAAGGCTTCGATGCATTTCTCATCAGATTCAAATGGAGCGTCTTTCTTAAGGAGTTTACACAATGGCATGGTGATATGTGAAAAATCCTTAATAAACCTTCTATAAAATCCAGTGTGGCCTAAAAACTCCTTACTCCTTTCACTGATGATGATGGTGGTAGATTTGATGTCACCTTATTTTTTGCTCGATCCACTTCTATCCCCATACTTGACACTTAGACACAATTCTTTCCTGTACCATAAAATGACATTTTTTCCAATTCAAAACTAAATTGGTGTCTTCACACCTCGCTAAAACCAGTTTCAAATTGCTCGAGTAGCCTTCAAATGAGGATCCTACCACAAAGAAGTCATCCATAAAGACCTCAATGATGTGTTCTACCATGTCTCTGATTATAGCCATCATGCATCTTTGAAAAGTGACTAGGGCATTGCATAGCCCAAAAGGCATGTGGCGGAAAGCATAGGTACCATATGGACATGTGAAGGTAGTCTTCTCCTGATCCCGTGGGGCATTATAAATTTGGTTATACCGTGAATATCCAGCAAGGTAATAATAGAATTTGTGCCTAGCAGGTCTGTCTAGCATTTGGTCTATAAAAGGCAGTCGGTAGTGGCCTTTTCTTGAGGTTTTATTCAGAACTCTGTAGTCCATACAGATTCTCCAGCCAATAACTGCCCTTTTTTGTATTAACTCATTCTTCTCATTTGCCTCAACATTCATACCTCCCTTTTTGGGAACACATTGCACTGGACGGATCCAATTACTATTTGAAATGGCATACATAACCCCTGCATCTAACCATTTCAAAATTTCTTTCTTGGCCACTTCCTATCATAATTGCATTTAACCGACGTTGCGCAGCCACAAACAGCTTACTGCCTTCTTCCAACAGTATTATGTCCATGCACAAGAATGGACTAATGCCTTTGATGTTTGCTAGAGTCCATCCTATAGCACACTTATGTTCTCTGATCACTCTTTAACAAATTGTCTTCTTCCTACTGGGTGAGGGTACTTGAGATAATCACTGGTAGTGTGTTGTCCTTGCCCATGAATGCATATTTTAAATGTGTGGGCAATGGTTTCAACTCCAAAATAGGTGGTTGTTCAACAGAATGCACTTGAGACTCTTGTCTTTCTTCCAATTCTTCAAAATGAATTTTGCTCTGTGCACCATTGGCCTCCAGCCAATTTGCATATGCTTCAACTCCAAGCTCCTCTAAAATATCAGGGTTACTGCTTACCAAATAGTTTTCTACATCATCTCTTTGATATTCATATCCAACCAAAGGCACAAACTCTGTAGAGTCTATGCTTGAACAGTTCTCGCAGTGGTCTGGGTGCTTCAATGCTTGGAAAACATTAAATTTTACATCATCCCTTGAACTCGGAGTACTAGTTCTCCTCTTTGAACATTGATCAAGGCGCCTCCAGTAGCTAGAAATGGTCCCCCCAAAAATAATAGGGATATCATGGTCCTTCTCCATGTCTAGACTGATGAAATCAGCTGGAAAGATAAATTTTTCAACCTTGACAAGGACATCCTCAATTATCCCTCTAGGGTACTTAATAGATCGATCAGGCAGATGCAACGAGATGGTTGTTGGGCGTGCTTCTCCTAATCCAAGTTTCTGAAAAATAAATAAAGACATCAAATTAATACTTGCTCCTAAATCACACAATGCTCTATCAATGTGGAATTTCACATGGAACAAGGGATAGTGAAACTCCCCGGATCTTTCAACTTGGGTGACAATTTCTTCTAGAGAATTGCACTACATTCTCCAGTTAAAGTTACTGTCTCGTTGACTTCAAATTTCCTCTTGTTTGATACGATGTCCTTCATGAACTTGACATAATAGGGCATCTGTTCCAGAGCTTTTGCAAAAGGAATATTAATATGCAACTTCTTGAAGACATTTCAAGAAATGTTTGAAATTGCTTTTGCAGTTTGTTCTGTTTTAGTCTTTGTGGGAATCAGACGGGTGGCATCTGCTCCTCTTTTTGTGGAGGCGCATTCCCTTCAAGAGTTAATTCCATCTTTTTCTTGATAGTGGGAACAAGTTTGGGGATATCCTCAACTAATGACCACATAGGATTAAGTGTATACATTTGCAACAAGGTGGACTTTATACCTTTCGATTGATCCATCAACCTTATATTTGATGGTAAAGACCCATCTACACCCCCAACGACTGCTTCCCTATTTATACCACTTTTTATTTTTCAGCAAATAATTCATCTCTTCATTGATGGCATATTGGCATTTGGGATAGGGCATTGCTTCCTGCACATGGATGCAACTTATTTTGCTAATATTAATGGAGATGAACGTATATTCTACATCCAAAAGTGTGGGAACATCAAGATGATGGCATGATAACAAAATGATGTGAATTTCTTCTTGCGGAAGATAAACGTGGAGTCGGGAACTTATTCTTCCATTAACAAAAACATACGAATCAATCAAATTTCAAAATTAATAAAAATAGAAGGATAGATTGTGCAACCCAACAAAAAGTTACACGAAATAGAAGGATGAAAAAGAAACGGAGATAGAAGAAATATGTTATGCCGTCGAAACAAAATCAAAGTATAGAACATCAACCCTTAGCCAATTACTACACTATAAATGAATATTAACCAAAGAATTGATCAAACGCTAATCAGGGGATCTACTCTATGATCAACATAGAAATTATAGAATCAACCTTTACATGAACCCTAGATGTATGCAACCTAATTCTCTTTAGAATAGGAATTCAAAGAAATAAAGAGATTTCTCTCAAGTTCATAACTTTAATAAAAAATTATCTATCGATAAAAAAAATGAAATTGTTGTCTTTAAATAGTCTTACAAAGGGCCAAAAGTCTCCTAGTATAGTTGGAGTCTTGACTAATTAAAATCCCAAAAGAATTGGAAACTTCCATAAGGGAAAAGTCTATCCTTATTTAATTCCAAAAATGTAGGAAATTAACTAATTAACTAGAAATTCGAAAATCTCACTAATAAAATCAATCAAAATAATTAATGAAAATCAACACTCTTCATTTGAAGCTCCTAGCAGGGCTCGTGACCTTCCACACTTGCAACATCCCATATGCTTGATCTGGTCTCCATAACTTGCGTGCTAACTTCCATTTTGAGAATAGTATGTTCCCAAATTATTGTCCCACAATCGTAGCGTTAGAACTTGATATGCTTTTTTCACAATATGGATTGATAAGTCCTCAATCATTGGGTAAAATTTTAATTCGATCAGAATTTGTTGAGACCCCCGATCGCCAGTAAACCCGAGGCTGTGCATGCTGCAAAAAGCAGATCGTGAATGAATAAGAGCAGTCTATTCCAAAATCTATATCTCACGATCTGACCGTTAAAATTAGATCTCCTTTCTACAGAAATATGCACAATGAGTTCTCTGACTCCATGTAAATTTGTAGAGCGATCAGATGAAGTTTGGGCATCTGATTGGAAGAAACCATGAAACTACGCTTTGCTGTAATTCACACCACAGGGTCCGATTACTTTAAACCATGCAAGAATCCAAATTCATCTCGGGCCTCCAGTATTCACATCATAAAATCTTGCAAAACTTGGAGAGGAGTTCTAAAATTTCCCTTAGAAGGTAACCGATTCAGAAGATGCGTGTTGGTTGGTTTCTTGCAAGTGCACAAGTAATAAAGTGATGAGAAGAGTGTCGTACCACGAGAATTGTAGTTGACAAGAACCTAAATGAGTGAGTATTATGCAATTTGGACAAATGACTTCAGAATTGTCCACTAGTCTACACATTAAACAAAATGCAATAAAGAATGATACTATTTTTTGGTGCATCAAGGGTTCACATACACAAAATAGATAAGGAATCTCTTGGTTGTAGGTATTTAGAGGTAATGACTTCACCACTTGAGGCTCTCGGGACATTCTATTGTCAATTAACCTTCTTAATCCTTTAATTAGTTGTCTACCGGATTTTTCTCTCATAGATGTAAATCTCTATCTAATATAATCATCCCTCTTACGATATGTAGGCATGTACCCCTCGAATGCCACACTTGAATACATCGAAGGCTTTATGCTTAGGAAATTCATACACAGTACAAATAACCTCATAGACATTCTCATGCTATAGTGAGTATTGTTGATTTTACCATGTCTAGCATAATTTGTGTCTCTCGACCTCCCACCATGCTTAATAAACTTATGGATGTTGGCCAGACACAAGTAAGTTAGGATGAAATAACAACAAAACCAAACAACCTCAATAACTTTTAACAAGCTAAACATTCAATATTTCTCTCGATCTCATCAAGGGCTACATAACGGCCTTGATGGGGGGTCTTAGCCCATGCTCAAGGCATGGACTTCACAAATGCACATAACAAAGAAGTTCATAGTTAAAATAAACAGTGATGATCTCCTAGAACTCCCTTAGAAATGTTGTTCTCGGATGAGAACTTCCAAACCCTCGATCCACGAACAAGCACCAAGAAGATGAACACACACACACACACATACTCCACTTCTTGTCATTGAAATGTCTTATATCGCGACAGGTAGCTTCCATTGGAAGTTTGAAACCAAAACGACGGGTAAAATGGCCCGCCTACAATGTTTGGTGCACTTAGGGTTTGGTATTTTCCCACCATATAGACTTGTGGTATCTAGACTACAGTTGCGACTGGCAGCTTTGGGGCCAAAACCTCCATGTTTCGAGTGTTTGTTCTTCATTTCTTGATTTGTGCACAATATTATCGAATCCTATCAAAGCACAAGAAATGGATATAAAATGCACTTTATTCTTATGAAGATAAGCAAGTTTAAGGCATAATTGTCAAGATTAAGTTGGTACGAAACCAGTTTATCAATGCCCAGCTATAGCGATTGCTTCTGGCCAAAACTAATGTGGCATATTACCCTCAATCAACAGAGCACATGCTGTCTGACGTAGGTGGTTGTTTCTCATTTCAACCACACGATTCGGTTGAGGAGTTTGTGGACAAGTAATTTTATGAATCATTCCATGAGCATCAAGGAATTCTTACCCTTGTTTACATACTCCCCCCATTGTCAGATCTCTTTGAATCTTTGAAGAATATTGAGTGTGCACAAGATTTTGAAAAATCTCAAAAATGGTCGGCTCCTCATCTTTAGTTTTGAACTTCCACAACATACGAGCACAATCATCGAAGAAAGAAATTAACCAACGAACTCCATTCAAAGAATTATTCAAGGAATGCCACCTCACATTAGAATTTACCAAATCAATCAGTGCATCACATTTATTCAAACTACTAGGAAACGATGTCTGGTAACTCTTAGCCAAAATGTAAGTCTTGCAATTCAAAACAAAATCTATTTGATGTGCTAAATGAAGAAAACAAATACTTCAAATAACCAATAGACATATGCCCAAGGCACCTATGCCGCATCCAAAGTTTACGCTATGGCACATAATTTATTGCACGCTTTTGACATGCTCGACCCGTGCTGAAGTCATCCATGAGATACAAACCCACATTCAAGTATCACATCCAATAATCTCTTGCATTTGAATGTCCTGTAATACACAAAACAAATAGGATAAATTAGTGCTCCACACTGAAAGTCCTGTGTAATCTTACTAACAGATAATAATTTATTGGATAGATTTGCCACAAGAAGAGTATCAATCAAGGGTAGGAATTTAGACAGATGAACCGTCCCAGCCTGTGTAGCATGAGAGATCTCGCCATTCACATTCAAAATATTTCTACGCCGGGGTTGAAACATTACAGAAAAATCATCTACGTCATATGATTGGTGGCCCCCGAATCTAAAATCCAGGAGTCATCTTTGGGGATTACACGAGTGCATAAAGCTTTACTTGTAGCCTAAGAAGCATCTTCAATGGATTTGCGCGGATCAAGGTCGGCTCAGACTCAACAACCGCGGCTTTATTAGTCTGAACTACATTTCTAACTGTTGTTTTCTCCTCTTGGTAAGTATCTCACCAATCCAGATACACTTTCACCCGATAACATTCATCAGTAGTGTTCCTCTTTTCTCCACTGTGGGAGTATACCAACTTAGATTTATCCACCTATTTTTTCTGAAACATACTGCCATCATTTCTCCTTCGAGACCCTTTGATTTTGGTAATAATTGGCATTGTCCGTTGCGTAGGCAGGACCATCACGGGACTTGCCCGCGCCATGATCAATCATAATAGCACGATGAGTGGCTTCTCTTATCACATGTGCATAGGCTTTGCCACGTTGGGGAGAAATTCATAGCAAGGATGTCAGATCTAATATTGTCCAAGGTATCATCGAGGCCATAAATACATACTCGTTCTTCTTGAAATGTTTCCTGATATTTTTTGATATCTTCACTACATTTAATCGGGATAGAGGGGTAAAAATCAATGTCTTGACATAGCCCTTGAAGGGTAGTGTAATACAATACTCAGAACGGATCTAATATTGAATATAAACGTAACAAATCAAAATACGAAATATTACCTGTTGCGGAAGTGTGATTCAGATCGAGTGTCTGAATATCAAGTCTACCAGAGTCTCGTTAGGTTTCCACGAATCAAGTCTACGCCTCGTGGATGGCTAGGTAGACAGAGAAATCTCATATATCTCTTATATGTCGATATATAGAATGAATAAGCACATAGCCTATTTATAGGAGTAAAAAATATTTGTTTATTCAGTATATAAACGTTACAAAAATGTTTATAATATTTTCAAATAGTACTTCACTATTTGAGTATTGTGCGCTTTTGACAAATGTCACAAAACGTACGAAACGTTTTTGACATGTTTTTGTCAACATGTTTTCCTACACTTCACAAATCTTTGGATTTTTTGGTAGCAGCTGTCGGACTTTCTGGCTGAGGGGTGGAGGGTACAGAGTAGAAATGGAGTAATAGCCATCATCAATCAATTGAAGTAAAAAAAAAAAGGATTATAGATGACTAGGGTCCAAGGATACTTATCCAAGTCATAAGAAGATTCATATTTTCTAATCTAGT
This sequence comes from Pinguicula moranensis, assembly GCA_028565015.1. Lineage (NCBI taxonomy): Eukaryota > Viridiplantae > Streptophyta > Magnoliopsida > Lamiales > Lentibulariaceae > Pinguicula > Pinguicula moranensis. Next base: position 21,536 of record JAOWBN010076113.1, read on the forward strand.
CACATATTCTACTAAGATGGCACATGATATAATTTCAGTTTTCTGTACCTTTTTTTTATAAGCTAAATTCTATTAGTAATAATAATAAAGTGTACAAAATTACAAGAAAACACAACATAAGTATTTACATCCAGGGTATTCCACTATCCGACTCATATCACTACCTCTTTGAGAATGATCTATATCTTTATCCACCTCCTTACCACCCTCCAGTATAACTAAGGGTGATATGGTATATGGCTCCCCTAACTTCATTGTAGATCACACAACATCTCAGCATTCAGT
>JAOWBN010076113.1:21830-33024 GCA_028565015.1 Pinguicula moranensis
GTTCAATTTCAAAACCAAACCAGCTAAGTGTGTGTTTGCAAAATCTTCTTCAAAGTTATTTTTGGCTTTTCACTTCAAAAGCTATATCTTTGGTGTTTTATTTGGGTGATTATGCTTTGGCTGCTTTTGGAACTAACTTTGGTCGGAGACAATTTTAAGGATAACTCAAAGTTCAAATATGACACTTCTACCCTTAGAAACAAATTGATAACAAAAAATAGCCATGTGAGTGTTTTTATTTTTGGTTAATCCAAAATTTTATTAAACAAAAAGGTTTTACAAGAATAAAAACAGATAACTACATAATTACAAGAACTACAAAAAGAATGAGAGAGCTTCTTTTCATTGCTGCTAGTAGTACTTTCTTCACTTTCTTCACACGGATCAGAACATGTCTCTCCTGGCTTCTTAGATGGCTATGAAACCATCTCATCTTAATGGGTCATCAACGTCTGCCTCAATCCTTAGGTCCATGTAGTTGAGCTAGGCTAACCCCATCTTCACAACATTGAATCAACCCTAGTGCTTATGTTGGAGTCCTGCCTGTTTCCCTGGCAGTCTTGCATGAACCGTTTGTGTTCAGTCATTTATCAGCTTCACCTCTCACATGATGGGTAAACTGGCAGTCTTCCAGGAGTAGTTTTGATACATACTTTCACCCAAAGTCATCATCATTGTCAACTTATCAAACCTAAACAAGGTTTGGTACACAACTCAACTTAGGTGGTATGCATCCTTCTTTCTTTCTTTTGCATGTTGTTGTGCTTCATGCAATTTCCATGCTGGTACATAACTCCACAAGTGTCATAATTGTCAACTTATCAAGCCTTTGCGGATTGGTACACAACTCTACTTGTGATCATAAGTATCAACTTATCAGCATGCATTTATCTTCAATGTCTGAATGTTTCCAACTCTGCCATCAATCAGCCATGATCCAGCACTAGAATGTAGGGATTTATTGTGAAGATTTGGATTAGATTTGCACAATTCTTTGTCCTAAATGACATGCAGGCTGCTGGTTGTAGGATCCAATCTGCAAGAGAGTAAGTGAAAGACTTTTCTGTTCTACCAGCTCGTATCCAAGACCATGTAGTTCTTTGTATGTCATGCACCATTTGATCAGTGTCTGCCTCAATATTGTTCAAATAATTCTTATTTCTTGCTTTCCATATTATCTAGTTTATTGCCATCCAGACTGACATCCAGGCTTCCTTGTTTGCCTATTGTGGTTTGTCTGCTATGCACGCCAAGATGGTAGGAGCAGTAGTGGTCTGTGAAGCTGGCCCTCGCAGCCACTTCTATACTTTCTGCCATATTTCTTTGGTAAGCTTACATTCAGTGAACAAGTGTTTAGTCGTTTCTCTGGAGTTCCTGCAAAAAATACAGTCTATATCTTGCTTCTTCGGGATGACAAACCTAGCCTGCAGATTAGCTTTCACAGGAAATACATGTTGAATTAGTCTACAGGACAAAATACTAATTTTCCGTGGTACATACATGTTCTAGATATGCTGGATTGCATCTTGATGTGTCTGAGAGTATGGATGCGCCATGGAAGATGTGATCTTGGTGTAAGCAACTTTCACTGTATATTTGTCTGGATTTTGGTCACCATAGTTATATGCATCAGTCCCATTTAGGTGTGACCAGTTATCCTGCAAAAGAGAGGTTAGGTTTGCCAAATCAGTTAGCTCAAAATCTCTCAATTCCCTTCTCCATGACCAGGTCAAGACCCAGCTTCCAGAGTTCTAGTTGCCAGAATCTCATACAGAAATGTCTTTGTTAGCTGCAACATTATATAGCCTTGGGTAAATGGTTAGCAGTTGGTCCTATTGATGCCATTTGTCCTTCCAGAATCTCACCCCTATGCCACATCCCATTTTGATGATCATGTTATCCTAAAACCAGTTGCTCGCTAGGAATGTCTGGAGATCATTCCACCACCGTGAAGAATAGGTTGTACCACTACTCCTACCTCGTTGTTTGGCTATTTTCTGCGATGGTTGTTTCAGTTCTCTTAGGTTACCTAGTGAGAGTAGGCCATCAGCACCATATTTATATCTCAGAACAGCCATAGCTAGAGATTGTTCACTATTCAGTATCATATTCCCCCATTTTCCCAGCATAGCCTCATTGAAAGCTGGCAGGCAGCGTACCCACAATTCACCTTGATGCTTACGGGTAGAGATCTTTTTCCATGATAGCCACACCATATTTTTCTTTTCTGCAGTATTTCCCCAGAAGTAATTCCTTTGTAGGCTTGTCACATGTTTTAGGACTTTTGGTGGGGCTTTGAAGAAAGATAGGTAATGAGATGGTAGTATGGCGAGCACGGAATCAATTAATATGGTTTTACCTCCGGCTGAGAGACACTGATTTTCCCATGATTTCAGTGTTCTACTGACTTTATCTATCACTGACTTCCAGGAGTTCATTTTCTTCATATTTGCTCCAATAAGCAATCCAAGATAATGGAAAGGGATAGAGCTTGTTTTACAGTTCAGAAAAGCTGACATCTCAACCAAGGTTACTTCAGGTATGTTTACACCAATTAATCTGCTCTTTCCAAAACTGATCTTCAAGCCAGATACTAGTTCAAAGATCTGGAGTATACTCATAAAGGCCTTGACCGTTTGCCATGAAGGATTGTATCATCCGCAAATTACGGATGGGTGATATTCACCTTATCCATACCAATCTCTAGGCCTTGAAATAGTTCCAGATCTGCTACTTTATTAAGCATGACTGAGAGGCCTTCTGCAGCCATCAAGAACAGTGAGGGAGAGATAGGGTCTCCTTGCCTTAACCCTCTAGTAGGATAGAATTCTGATGTTGTGCTGCCATTTACAAGTATGGACACTGATGCTGTTGCCAGCTGTTCCCTGATCCACATTGTCCAGCAGGGAGGAAAGTGGATATGTCTCATCACATCCTCAAGATAGGTCTAATTTAATGTGTTAAAGGCTTTTTAAATTCAACTTTGAAGATTAGGGTTGGCTTTTTTAGCTTCTTTATTTCATCCACAATCTCATTGGTGATGAGTACACTCTCTAGCAATTTTCTTCCATGTATAAATGCCATTTGAGATCACCTGATTCATGACAGTGTGGATTCTGTTTGTCAGTACCTTAGATATAATCTTAGGCATAGCTCCTATTAATGTGATAGGCCTAAAATCCTGGACCTGCAGGGGTGTTTCTACTTTAGCTACCAATGTTATGCTTGCAACGTTACTTCCCCTGGCCAGCTTCCCATTCCTATAAAATTCTCTCATAATTTGGAGTATGTCAGGTTTCATGAGGTGGAGGAAATGTTTCACAAATTTGTTCAGACCTTCTGTACCAAGACTCTTAGAGATGCCACAAGCACTGATAGTTGTAAGGATTTCTATCTCAGAAAAGGGGGCCAGCAGACTTTGGATGGAGCTGCTGACCATGCGAGTATGTTGGTTTCAACAATCCAATATAATTCTCCCCATGTGTGAATATATTAGGAATCAGTTAAGTAGAGTAAGCAATAATTTCGCAGTAGGAATGAAAATGCACAAGACCTTTTACGTGGACAATGTTTTCAGTGTAGGAAAGAAAAATCACTTGAACGAAGTCCACCAAATATTTCCACTATCAAAAACACATTGGTGTACAAGAGTCTTGTTTAGATCACTCTAGAGGTAATACAATATATTCTCAACAAAAAAATATAGTTTTCAGCAACGCTACCATAAATCCCACCAGTTATTGTTTGCAACCAAAATCGATAGCTACAGAGCTACTATAACCGATCCAACTGTTTGGATTGTAGAGCACGGAACCAAGAACATGCTCTACAAATTTAAGGACAACCAGACAACGGATAAGTGTCAGTTGGGTTATTCTACCAAATCTGGCAGCACTTAAAAAAATCAGAAAACCTCTTCTGCATTTTTTCTGTTTTCCAGCTTCTAAAGTTTCAAAACTCAAGACAAACTCTTAGGCAAAAATACCTAGAAAGCATGGGCTCAAGGTCCTCCATTCAAGTGGGCATAATAATCTCACATGGGCCATGGACCATCCCCATATTGAGGGAAACCCAAACCCAACAAATCTCCCTCTTTCCTGATTATGTGAGGGGGGGTTCATCATCCCATCAATCGAACAACATTTCAAATGTTTATCCCTAGGTAAGGAATTTGTTAGCCTATCAGAACCATTGTCATCGGTGTGAACGTTTTCAAGTTCTAACAACTTCACATTTATAGTACCTCTAATCTAAGGATACCTGACATCGATGTGCTTTGGTTTTGAGTGCAATGTAGAAATAGCCAAGTAAACAGTTCTTTGGCTGTCACAAATGATTATATATTTTTGTTGCTTCAAATCAAGCTCCTCTAAGAACTTTCTCCTTCCTAGCATCTCTTTGCTTGCTTCTATTACTGCAATGAATTTTGCTTCAGTTGTACAAATTGCAACATACTTCTGCAAACTCGATTGCCAAGAAACAACACTGCTAACAAAGGTGATCAAATAACCCAAAGTAGACTTTCAATTATGAATATCACCTGCATATCAGAATCTGTTTATACAACTAACACTGACTCTCCATCTCCAAAACTGAGTTTCAAGTTTGAGTGCCACGAAGATAGTTCATAATCCACTTCATAGGATTCCAATGTTCTTTTTTTGGGTTGGAAATAAATCTACTAACTACAATAAGTGCATGAGCTAAATTTGGTTTCATACATATCATTGCATACATCACGCTTCCTACAGCTGAGCATAGGGAACTCCTTTCCTATCTTCATTCTCCTCATCTGTAGAAGGGTTTTGCTTCGTGCTCAACTTGAAGTGAGTGGCAAGAGCTGAACTTACCACTTTAGCTACGTCCATATTGAAGTTAGAACTCTTATTATTTTAGGAAGTTTCAAATTATGATTCTTAGAGTTTGAAGTTGGTCAAAATTCTTGCCTATAAAAGGTCAAACTCATTTTTTGTAATGAGACATTATTATTTATTTAATTACGAACTTGTGATGAAACTCATTATTCTTTAATTCCCGTTCTATATGAGAATTAGTTGCATACACCTTCGTATGCTATGTAAAAGTGTGCCCTTGATTTCGTGTTAATCTTTGGGTAGAGCTTGTGTTAGGAGTTCAATCAAATTTCTACTTTCATTCGTTAATAGCATAAATGTTAGCTGGGGTTGGTAAAGTATGTTTGATTCGGTTTCTAAGGCATAACACATCTCTAATCTCCGTTAGTCCAAGATACTACTATTGCATCATGAAAATTACCATGTATAAGTTATCTCAATCTTGATTGCCCTGAGCGATTCTGGTCCATTATGTGTTTTTTTTACTAGATTGGTAAGATCTCGGTGCTGTTGCACATGTCGAATTTATTTCATCCTGGGAGATTAATAAAGTGGACAAAGAGGAATCTTTGGTGCAAGATAGAATTCATATTTATATTGGCTCCGTAGGAAAGGCAGTTGAATCATGGTTCTAATGAGGGGTTTGTTCAGGTTCAACAAATGAAGATTCGTCGGATTAATTTGTTCATTATAGAGTAAACGATAATTGTGGCGCAAGATACATTTAGGTAGATTAACAAACATTGGACCTAGATTTATTTATAGAACCTAAAGTGAAGGATAGTATATATAAAATGATTATATCCTAGAGTAATCTTCGAGTAAGAAAGTCCATAAGAGATGTGATATGGCCTTGAATAGAAAATATGATCTTGAACAGAAAATATGATCTTGTTATAATCTTATGGAGAGGATTCTAATGCACATGTACATTTGGATTCGAGGACGAATCTTTTCAAGGAGGGAGGAATGATGTAGATATCCAAGCTCCCAGACACATTGAATTCTTGCATGGTCTAAAACAAATATGAGTAGCGTAGATGTACAAACTTCCAGACTCATTTTAATTCTTGTATGGTCCAAAGGAGTCCTATCCCAAGTGGACTCTTCCAACGGAGTCCTAGGTCGAGTGTATTCTGTCATCTCAAGGAGTCTTACCCCAGTTGGATTCTTCCGTCTTGAGAAGTCAAACTCTTCCATCTAAAGGAGTCATTGTCGATGAGAAGTCTATTCAATAGGAGTTCTAATCAACGAGGGGTCTTATCCAAGAAAATAAGCTTAGTTCAATTTAAATTGTTATTTTTCTTTTTAATTATTATTGTTGAATTATGTCAAGTTAGAACTCTTATTATTTGAGGAAGTTTCAAATTAAGATTCTTAGAGTTTTAAGTTGGTCAAAATTCTTCTCTATAAATGGCCAAACTCTTTTTTTTTTATAATGAGACGTTATTATTGATTTATTATGAACTTTGTTCTTTAATTCCTGTTCTATGTGAGAATTGGTTGCATGCACCTTTGTGGTCTGCGTAAAAATGTGCCATTGATTTTTTGTTAATCATTGGGTAGAGATTCTGTTAGGAGTTCAATCGAATATCTACTTTCATTCATTCATAGCATAATTGCTAGTTGGGGGTTGATGAAGCATGTTTGATTGGATTTTTACGGCATAGCACATTTCTGATCTCCGTTAGTTCAAGATACTGCAATCGCATCATGAAAATGATCATGTATAAGTTATCTCAATCTTGAGTGCCCTGAACTACTCTAGTCCATGACGTTTGGTTTTTCGACTTGATCGGTAAGATCTTGTTGTTGTTGCACATGTTGAATTCCATTATTCTTGAGAGTTGAATGAAATGGATAACGAGGAATCTTTGATGCAAGATAGAATTTATATCTAACCTGGATCCATAGGAGAGGCAGTTGAATCATGGTTCCCATGAGGGGTTGGTTTAGGAATTTAACGAGAACTCTCGTTCAATGAATGAAGATTCGTCAAATTAATTTGTTCATTAACAATATTCGTGGCGCAAGCTACATTTAAGCAGATTAATGAACATTTGAACTAGACCTATTTGTAGAACCTAAAGTGAAGGATAATATATACAAAATGATATCAATAGACGTTCCTAAAAAAATCTTCGTGTCAGAAAGTTCATAAGAAATATGATACGATCGTGGATAGGAACTATTATCTCATTACAAGTTTATAGAGAATATTCTAATGCACATGAACATTTGGATTCGAGGACGAATTCTTCCGAGAGAGGGAATGATGTAGATATCCAAGCTCTTAAATGCATTTGGATTCTTGCATGGTCAGAAACAAAGATGAGTGACGTAGATGTCCAAGCTCCCAGACGCATTTTGATTCTTGCATGATGCAAATGAGTCCTAGCTCTACTGGACTATTCCAAAAAAATCATAGGACGAGTGGACTTTGTCATCTCGAGGAGTCCTGCGCTAGTTAGATTCTTCCATTACATCATTGGTATTTTCTAGGTCCACTTTCACCAGCACACATCTTTTTTTGCCTTCTTTGCATAATGGGTGAATTCATTAACACATGATATATTGTCCAGTAAGGATCTCTCCTTAATAAATGCAGTCTGTGTTGATGTATGAATCTTGATGCTGATTTGAGTGGAGATGTGGATACGAGTAATAGTACATATGGATACATTTACACTATAGATGGGACAACAGTCAGTTGGATGTCCTAATTACAAAATTGTGTTTCTATGTCATCGGCAGAAGCTGAATATGTTGCAATAGTCAAAGCCAGCAAAGAGATGATATGGTTGACTGATTATTTTGAGGAGTTGAGCAAGAAACAACAAGACAAGATTTTGTTTACTGATAATCAGAGTGCCATACAATTGGTGAAGAATCCAATGTTTCATTTTCAGACTAAACACATCCCGATAAGATATCACTTCACTCGCAGTCTAGTGGAAGAAAGCGAGATGTTTTTGAAGAAGAATGATGGTGCAAAGAACCTAGTAGACATGTTGACTAAAGGTGTTGATGCTGGAAAATTGGGGCTATGCAAGGCCTTAGTTGGTCTTTAACAGTAATATGGGAGATGATGTGACTAGGGAATTGTGAAGAGTATATTTGACATGAAGACCATAGTTGAATGGTTGATTGATCAGTCTTCAAGTTGGAGAACATGTCCATTAGTGGAGGGGCAGTTATGTTTTTTGAATAGTCCCTGGGGGAATTCTAACCTTATTAGAATTGCTACATATAAATATTATCATTCCTATTGTACTCTGTATTCAAAAATATTACGGTAAATAAAGAACCCTAGCCGCTGTGGATATAGCCAATTTGGGTGAACCACGTAATTATGTGTTTTTGTTTTATTTTTGCATTAACCTTTGATTGTGTGTGTTGTTCGATCCTAACAAGTGATATCAGATCTAAGTTTTGTATCACGATGATCTGAAAGAGATGGATAGCGCGAAGGGTTTAATCGACAAATTCGAAGGAACCAAATTTGGTTTCTGGGGGATGCAGATAGAAGATCTTCTGTATAAGAGAAACCATCACAATCCCTTGATGGGAGTGAAGCCAGAAACATTGAAGCAAGAGGTCTGGGATTTGAAGGATCGCTAGGCACTATAGTTGATTCATTTTTCACTAGCAATGAACGTTGTCTTTAACACCGTGAAAGAAAAAATGACTTCAAGAGTTCTAAATGCCTTGTCGAACATGTATGAGAAATCATCGGCAATGAACAAGGTATACCTAATGCAACGTTTGTTCAATTTGGTATTGCCTGAGAGTGGATCTATTGCAGATCACATAAATGAATTCAACATGATTATCAGTCAGTTGAGTTAAGTTGATATCAAACTTGATGATGAGATTAGAACCCTATTACTTATGTTTTCGCTACCCAAATCATATTGTTGTTTCCGCAATTCGCAGTTTGCATGGATGTGAGAAGTTAAAATTTGATGAAGTCTGAGATATTGTCCTGAGCGATAGTATTCACAAGAGGAAAATTGATGATTCGTCTGGTAACACACTCAATACAGAGGGTAGGGGTAAAAACAAAACTAAGTAAGGCTAGAGCAAGCATGGTCGTTCGAAGTTGAAAGGGCATAATAAATTGAAAGGCAAATATATAGTCACTTGATGGAATTGTAATGAGAAAGGCCACATGAACAGATATTTTCCAAAATCGAGGAGGCAGAAAGGTTCAAAATAGAATTCCCAATCAGCTGATGATTCTGTATGCCTTACAGATGATAGTTCATATGCCTTGGTCCTCAGTGTGGACAGTTCAGTTGAGTCATGGATACTGGATTCTAGAGCATGGTTCCACTCTTCTTTGAGCAATGAAATATTACAACATTTCAAGTTTGAAAATTTTGGAATAGTATATTTAGCTGACTACCGAGTTCTTCAGATTGCAAGAAGAGGAGATGTGTGTATCCAGACCGCAAGTGGCATATTGTGGAAGTTGGAGAATGTTAGATACATTCCTGAGTTGGAAAAGAATCTGATTTCAATTGGTCAGCTGGACAGTTTGGGTTATGAATCAAGATTCGGTGGAGATCGCTGAAAAATTGTTAGAGAAGCAATGGCAAGAGCAAGTGGTGTACGAACTGGGACTTTATACACCACTGTTGTTGTTGAGAATCTTACTGCAGTTGTTGCTAGTATGTCAATCTCGAGTCTGTGGCATAACAGACTCAGTGATATGAGTGTAAAAGGGATGCAGATGTGAGATTCAAAGGGCTTCCTAACAGGGCTAATATCTGTGGAGATGGGATTTTGTGAGAACTGTGTTCTGGGAAAGTAGAAGCATGTCAGTTTCACAAAGACCAGTAAAGAGTGAAAAGAAACACGATTAGATCTAGTGCATTTGAATGCATAGGGACCATCTCCTATCCCTCTATTGGTGGCTTGAGATACTACATTACTTTCATCGACGACTTCAGTGGGAAGGTATGAGTTTACCTTATGAAATACAAACCTGATGTGTTTACTACTTTCAAGAAGTGGAAGACTGAATCAGACCGGGTTGAAGATCAAGCGCCTAAGGTCAGATAACGGTGGAGAGTATGATTCTGCAAAATTCACCAAGTACTGTACTGATGATGGAGTTAGATGTACAGGACAGTTTCTGGTGAAGCAGGATAGAATGTTATTGCCAAAAGGATGAACAGAACGTTGAATGAGAGAGGAAGAAGTATGAGGTTGTATGCTAGTTTGCCAAAGACGCTCTAGGCAAAAGCAGTAAGCACCGCAACGTATTTGATAAATAAAGGACCATCAATTCTTTTGGGTTTCAAAATTCCAATTAGAGGTGTGGTCGGGGAAGGAGATCAATTTGGCTCACCTGAGAACTTTTGGATGTGCGCCTTATATTCACATTAATTCAGAGAAGAGAGACAAACTTGATGCAAAGGCCTTGAAGTGTTATTTCATTGAATATGGTTCTGAGAAGTTTGGATACAGATTGTGAGATAATTAGAAAAAAGAGAATCTTGAAACACAGTGATGTGACATTTGATGAGAACGCCCTGTATAAGGATGGATCAGGGGCAAAGTTTGATAATGCAGAAAAAGTGGGAGTTGAGGTCGAGTTACAAGAAGTATCACCTAGTGATGATGCAACCCTACCGCAAGGATGTCTAGAAAATCTTGATGTGGAAACAGAATGTGAGTCAGTCACACCAGAGCCAATGTGAGCCAGTACATACAAATATAAAATATATTAGAAAATATGGTGCTACAATCAATCACCTTATTACTAAGATTTTAGGAGAATAACCCATATTCAACTTATATGTTGGTCTACACATGCACATGTCCCCACGGGCCCGAGGCCATTGGGTCGGATCTGCTTAATCTCCACATGGTATTAGAGTTAACGTGGTTTAACAATCCTTCAAAAATCCAAGGGCCTTTAAACCTCATAATTTCATAAGTGCAGCTGTGAAATTAATAATGTAGATGTGAAGCCTTATTGTCTGGCCATATAAAAATAATGGACATGTGAGCCTATGTTGATTAAGGTACAAGCCTACATTATGAAAACAATGTCTCAATAGAGCTTTTCTAGTTGAACTTGAGAAAATGTCGCATGAATTTCACATACAAATATAAACCAACATATAAGAAAATGTGATAGTACAATCAATTAGCTTAGTATTAAGATTTTAAGAAAGTAACCCACATTCAACTTATATATTGGCTTATACACGCGCACGCCCCACAGGCCGGAGCCCATTGGTCGGGTCTTCTAAATCGCAAGATAATTTCATAACATATGTTTTATATACTTATATGAGTCTTTTTTTCTTCTTTTGCTTTGATATCCA
>JAOWBN010076114.1:0-20410 GCA_028565015.1 Pinguicula moranensis
ATTTTTGTACCCGCATTTGTTCGTGGGCGGGACGCGAGTAACACTTTTTTATTATGCGGGTAACACCCGCACCGCACCGCACTGTACCGCCAATATTTCGCGGTGCGGTGTGGTGCGGTAACAGCTCTTTGCGGGCGGTTCGCGGTATAGATTTTCAGAATCGCAACTTTCGTGGGCGGGACGCGGTACGGGCTGTTTCGACACCGCCCGCACCGCTGCCCAGGGCTAAGATGGATGTGTGACCGTACATTATTAGATAAGATCCTGAATGGGACCTATCGGGATACATTAGGTATCGCATCTATCAGTATCAAACTAAGACAGTGGAGATTAAGATGGTTTGACAATGTACGCAGAGCCCGTCAGGAGAGTTGAAGTGCTCCAAGTTGAAAGAAGGCGGAGAGAGGGAGACCTAGGAGAACGTGGGAGGAGCAAATTCGATTAGATTTAGCGGGACTAGGCCTCTCTGAGGACATGACCTCTGATAGGACGAGTTGGAGACGCCTTATTATAAGTAGAGATGTATAGAGATATAAGAAACATATATGCATACTTGAGTGTGGACAGACAGAGGTAGGTAGGGTGAAATAGAGGGTAAGACTATATTTATGTATTTAATTACTATTTAATTATGTATTTATTTATTTATGTATTCTTATGTATTTATCGTCTTTTTATTTTATTTTTATTTGCATATTTATATATACATTTTTAGTATTATTGTTATTATTTGATTGTTTTATTATTTATCATTTTACTTTATTTTGTTCTATTTCTTTCTTTTTTGGCCACCTACGAGCTGGGGGTCTCTAAGGAAATAGTCTCCTTATCACTTCTGAGATAATGGTATGGCTGCGTGCATCTCATCCTCCTCAGATCCTGCTTACGAGCGGGATTTACTGGGTACGTTTTGTTTGGTTTTGTTTGGTTTTGGGGTACATTTTGGAGCCACTGAAGCGGCAAAGTTCTGTCTTAAGAACCATAGCTGAAAAGTGTAGCTTTGTTCACCGTGCAGTGTGGAGGTTGCTCAAAACCATAGCTGAAAATTATAGCTTTGTTTGCACGCTTCTACTTGAGACTGACGTGCGTGTGGAGGCTGCTGTCCGCCTTTCCATCTGTTGTCCGTCACCTGCTGCCCGTAAACGAGGTTGCTGCCCTATCAACCAGGTTGCTGCCCTATCAACCAGGTTGCTGCCCTATCAACCAGGCTGCTGCCCCATCAACAAGGTTGCTGCCCCATCAACTAGGTTGCCCCGGTGAAAAAAACAACAGGTAGCCGTGTGTGTCCTTGTGTGTTGAACCCTTTGGGGGTGTTTTGTGTTGAACTTGTGGAGAACTGGTTTTTTGTAGTTTGGGGTGTTCGTAGGGTATGCTTGGTTTCATTGAGAAGCTTGTGGAACCCGTGCAGGTTTGTGGTGTGTTGTCCGTCTAAACTTGGGTATCCAATTAAGCGTCTTGGATTGTGGATATTGGAATTCGATTGTGGATTGTTGTTGTGTTGTAAATTTTGTGGGTGTGTTGAGGTGTTGGAGTGTTGATTTACCGTGGATGTTGAGGTTGTGATGTTGAATAGTGGGTGTTGGTGCGGTGTGGATTGGAGACTGTTTGAATTGTTGAATTGTGGAGTAGTTGTGTTGTGTGTGAGAGATGGAAGGAAAGAAAGAGGATGTGGCGGGGAAAAGATTGGAGGCTCTGGCTAAACTTGATCCCGAGGTGTTGAGGCTCATACACGGGATCATGCAGGGAATGAGTCCCTCGACTACGCCCGCAATTGCTGCTGTTACTCAAACTCAGGTCAAGCTTAATCTTCAATTTATAGATCTGAAGCTCGATGAACATGCTACATACTTTAGTTGCTCACGTCGGATTGAAGGCATTTTAGTTGGGAAGAAATTAGGGTGATTTTTATGGGAGATGAGAAAGGGAGTGACAAGGCTCAAATCGATGATTGGAAGGCCACACATGCTCACTTATTCATCTTATTACTCAACTCTATGGCTCCCACAATTGCTTCGTCTGTGGATGGTATTAAATTGGTAAGTGACATATGGGCAAAATTGAAGAAGACCTACTTCAAGATTGAAAATTAGAAGAGAGTGGTCCAACTTGAGCTAGAGATTGATGCAGAGGTAGGGAGATAGATCGATTCAGGAGTATGCCATCTGTTTGGGCGATTGTAAGATGGATCACTTCTTGTCTATGTCAAACTATTGTGATCCGGAGTGTAAGAGGGGAAAGATAGATGTACTAAAGAGGACTATAAAGTTCTTGAGGGGCCTGAATCCAATCTTTGGCCCGAGGAGATCAGTCCTCCTATCTCAGGCTACCATCCCATCACTGGATGAAGCCATTGTTGCCATGATATAGGAGGATAGTCAGATGAATCTACACTCTGAGCATAGTGTAGCTCCGGGCGCCAAAGCTTTAGCTACTGCGAGCGGGTGACAGTTCCATAGAGAGACTCACAACTGCTTCCACTGTGGAGAGATAGGCCACCTGATGCAGTATTGCCCTAAGCTATCCCGGGAGATATTCTGGTGGCAGAGGACGGTTTGGACGTAGGGGTCGTGATCGTGAAGGAAGGATAGGTGGCGCTAGAGGTGTTTGTCAAGGAGGCTACCAATCCAACATGATGGTGGATGTGGAGGAAGAAGATGATGCTCCCACCTTATCCTCTGGTAATGTTGCTCTAGCCTTACTTCCAAATGTACGTGTGATTCACTTGCTCTGCATCCTTTTCCACTACTTTGTGATTCATGTGAGTTGGGCAAGCACATTAGAAACTCTTATGTTAGTTCTGGTAAAAGAATTCTAATGCTTTTGATTTGATACATTCTGATGTATGGGGACCTTGTCCCGCTACAACTTTCAATAAATAACGTTATTTTGTTTTTTTTTATTGATTGTTGTTCTCGTGTTACTTGGATCTACCTTATGAAGAACAAGAGTGATGTATTTGTCTGCTTTAGAAACTTTTACAGAGGAGTTCAAACACAGTATAGAGCCGTAGTGAAGGCCTTGCAGTCCGATAATGGGACAAAGTACATCAACAGGGAGTTTGCAGAGTATCTTTCATCATAGGGGATTTAACATCAAATCACGTGCCCCTACACACCAAAGCAGAATCGGGTAGGAGAAAAAAAAACATCTTCTCATTGAGGGTTGCTAGGAGCATAATGTTTACGATGAATGTCCCGTTGTACTTGTGGGTACGAATTGTTCTTACAACCACTTATATGACTAACACGATACCCTCACGGATCCTAGATTGAAGATCCCCATTTCAGGTATTGAATGGTACAAAGCCAAATACTCTTCCTCTGAGGATCTCCGGTTGTGCGTGCTTTGTGCAGGACTGCAGACTGGGGGTAGGAAAACTGGATCCGACAGCTATCAAGAGTGTCTTTATGGGTACTTTGCCACTCAGAAGGGATATGTTTGTTGGAGCCCAATCGACAAAAGATTGTTTGTGAGCATGGATGTCACGTTCGGGAGCATCGCTCGTACTTCTCCCATGGGCTTCTTCATTCTTTGACTCACCAGATACCGGGGTATATGGCGAGACGGGGTGAGTAATGGTGTGAGAGTTGAACCGTAGATAGTGAGAGTTGAGCCGCAGATAGTGAAGGTTGGGGACATTTCTTTTCTTTGTACGGCTCGTGAGTCACAGCCCGTGGAGCCGATTGTGGAAGTGTTGACTGATTAGGAGGTGAGTGAGATGGGGACATAGGCTCAGGGGGGGTCATTCGTGTGCACGAGGTATCAATGGGGCACGCAGAAGTGGCAGAGAGGAAAGAAAACTTGAGAGTCACTTGCGTTTGTCCCATGTCCTGTGTCATTGCCTACCTCGACTTCGGAGACACCTTCACTATCCACCATAGACTACCCAGATCATTCAGGTTATATGATTCATTTCCCTACTTTTCCCTCTACCCAACCGGCGGACTGCTCGCAGTAATGCGGTGGACCCACGTGACCAATATGGGTACCCACATGATATTGCTCACCATATCCTTTACTCTCATATATCACCCAACATTCATTGCATCTTTGGACATTGTTTCTGTTCCCAATTGTTGGCAGGTTGTAAAAGAAGATCCCAAGTGGAGAGCTGCCATAATAGAAGAACTTGAGGCGCTTGCAAAGAACTAAGCTTGGTACCTTATGTCATTACCACCTGGCAAGAATGCAGTGAAATGCAAATGAGTCTTTACTGTGAAGCAGAGCCCATAGGGTTGAGTGGAGCATTACAAGGCTTGGTTGGTTACTAAGGGGAACAACCAGACGTACGACATTGACTATGGTGAGGCCTTCACACCATTGGAAAAGATGTGCACAGTCAGAACTCTATTCTCTATAGCAGCAAATGAGGGGTGAAAACTACACCTGCTTATCATGAAGAATGCATTTCTTCACGGTGACTTGATGGAGGAAGTGTATATGGAGAACCCACGTGTTTTAGCACTAGCTAGGTAACTGGTAAGGTTTGCAGGTTCAAGAAGTCTGTATATGGGATGAAAGAATCTCCTGGAACTTGGTTTGATAAGTTCAAAAAGGTAATGGTTGGCGTAGGATATCAGCAGACCAATGCCGGTCATATTGTGTTTTTCAGTTTAGTTGGATGCCATACAATACTTGTAGTGTATGTGGATGACATATGAGGATGAGATTGCGAGGCTGAAGGTGAGAATGGATAAGGAGTTTGAAGTGAAGGACCTGGGTGAACTGAAGTACTTCCTGGGAATTGAGGTTGCTTGTGGGCCAAAGGGGATCATTCTGTTCCAAATGAAGTATGCCCTAAACTTGCTCAAGGAGACAAGTATGCTAGATTGCAAGCCTGCTAGTTTACCTATTGATTATAAGAAAAAGTTGAGTGCAGAGACTGATGAATCGGTCGATAAAGAGAGATATCAGAGATTGGTAGGCCTTTTGATCTATCTAAGTCATACCTGCCCAGATATATCATTTGCTGTGAGTGTGGTGAGTCGTTACATGCATGATCCTAGGAAGGGTTATCTAGATGCAGTGTATCAGATTCTGAGGTATTTAAAAAATGAACCAGAAAAATGACTGATCTTTCGAAAGAATGAGAACCTGAACATTGAGGGTTATTGTGATTTAGTCTGAGCTAGTTGTGCTGATGACATGAGGTCCATGTCTGGATACTGCATGTTTGTAGGAGGCAATCTGGTACTCTGGAAGAGTAAGAAACATTCGGTGGTTGCTCGTTCTACGCAGAGTACAAAGCCATTCTGGAAGAGTAAGAAACATTGTGTGTGTTTAGGTGAGTAGGAGGTGTACCTAACTCTTATACACGTTTATTGTGTTCATTCAACACTCCCCCTCAAGATAGGCGAAATATATCGTTCAAGCCCATCTTGTTACAAAGCCTATCTAAATCTAGTGCACTAAGGCCCTTTGTGAGACAGTCAACAGTCTGGTCCTGAGTAGCCACATATCCTAGCTCCAAAAGCCCACTGGTCAGCTTTTCTTTGATGAAGAACCTGTCAATATCTATGTGTTTGGTTCTGACATTTTGGACTGGGTTATTAGCAATACTAATAGTTGACTTGTTATCGCAGCATAACTGCATTTGTGCTCCCACATCCATCTTTAACTCTTCCAGCAAGGATCTCAACCACATCATCTCAGCAACACTCAGGGCCATGGCTCTGTACTCAGCTTCAGCAATAGAACGGGCAACGACTGACTGTTTCTTACTCATCCAGGAGACCAGATCGCCTCCTACAAACATGCAATATCCAGACGTGAACTTTCTATCATCAATACAGCTAGCCCAATCTAAATCACAATATCCCTCAATGCCCATATGTCCGTTCTTCCGGAAGATCAATCATTTCCCTGGTGCACTTTTCAAATATCTCAAGATCAGGTACACCGCACCTATGTGACCCTTTCTCGGGTCATGCATAAACCTGCTCACCACACTCACAGCAAATGAGATATCAGGCCAAGTATGACTCAGGTATATCAGTCGTCCAACCAATCTTTGATACCTCTCTGTATGCACATGCTCATCAGCATCAACACTCAGATTTTCCCTCTTCTCGATAGGTACCCTAGCAGGCTTGCAACCAAGCATGCCTGTCTCCGTGAGTAGATCCAAGACATATTTCTTTTGAGATAATACTATCCTCTTTGGTCCCCGAGCTACTTTAATTCCAAGGAAGTATTTCATCTCTCCTAAATCTTTTACCTCGAATTCTTACCTAATCTATCTTTCAACTCCGCAATTCCTCTCTCATCATCTCCTGTAATGGTCATATCATCTACATAAACAGCCAATATTGTAATATGATCTCCCGTATGTCTTTTAAAGACAGTATGATCAGCATTGGTCTGTTGATAACTTATGCATACTATAGCCTTCCTGAATCTGTTGAATCAAGCTCCAGGGGATTGATAACCCATGGCTACTATAGCCTAACAGATTTGACGAGTGCGACGAGCTCTCAGAATTGAAGATTCTGATTTTTCAGCTCCTGCGGCGGCACGGCAGCGTAATATGTCCATGGAAAGCTCTCGGCGGCGCGGTTTCAACGGGCATGGTTTCCGGCGCAGTCGGCGTCGGACGCGCCGTAGATATGATGGAAACCACGGTGGAAACCCTAGCAGTCCGTGGCGGTTTTCGTCGCAAAATCGGCAGACGACGGCCGTTTCCGTGCAAGATCCGCAGTGTTTCAGGACAGGAGTGCTCCGGCGCTTCCTCTTTGGTGGCGAACGCATGGCGGCGGCGGCGGTTTCTAACTTTAGGTGATGTGGTTTCAAACTCTGAGCGATGTGGTGTCGGGATAGCTCCGATATCAAGTTGAAACTTGTGTTTGTATCAAAATCTCTTTTGCATTCATCATTCTCATTCCCATACATTTATAGTGTAACTTGTGTGTGTTTAGGTGAGTAGGAGGTATGCGTTTATTGTGTTTGTTCAACAACAATTATTGTTGCCAATGACCCGTTCAGCACGATAGGTCTAAACATGTGGAGATCGATAGGTTAATTATCAAGGAGAAGCTGAACAACGAACTACTGGAGCTGAAACACGTAGCCACCAAGTAATAAGTTACTGATGGTTTGATAAAGGGTCTTAGTTCTCTAGATTTGAACAGATTTTGTAATAAGATGGACTTAGTTGATATCTTTCACTCATATTGAAGGAGATTGTTAGTAGTCTAAATTAGGGACCTTAAGTGCAATTGTGGGAGTTGTATGTATTAAGCTTTAAGGCTACACTTAAATAAACAAGATTCCAATTCTAAATCTTGCAATTATATTCCTATCTCCTTTTGTAAATTGTATCTTACCTTAACACAAAGTTACTAGCCTATAAGCACATTCCATTTATCAAAATCTTATACTTAAACTTACCAAAATAAAAGATCGTATGCTTAATCTGTAAACATGCCAGAATGCTTGCCGAAAGGGGTGGTTTACTGATGGAGATTCTGATGAACTTATAGATCTAGCCACAGAGGTTTGTTATTATATTCTTATTTTTTTTCCCTTTCTTTCTTTTCTTCAAAATCTACTGTGCAGCAATTCATTATGAATCTTTCTGATTATGCAGCTCGGGAAAACATATGGTATCTTACAAGGTTTTGCAGTGGAGCCTCCCTCTTCTTATTCAATTATGTCAACAATAATGTCCAGGTATGACTTCAGAGCGACCTTAAATAACAGTACTATAAGCGAAAGTAATCTTTATTTACTTTTTGGTTTTGGATAGTGACCATCTGTTTGTTCTTGGGGATAACAGCTATTCCGAAATCCTGAAGTTTAATTATTAAGACTTGGGGGTTAGAAGATGGCAAAGTTATGCTTTATAAAACTCATAATGATACCTTTCATTTATTGTTAGATTTTGATTCTTATTGGATGATAGAACTGGTATTCCAACCAAAATCCAATTTTGTGCTAATGTCTTTTCAACAAGGGGTCACTAGAGTTGGAGTAAATGCTTAACATGAGGGACTTTGTTGGATATTAGGTCTGATTACCCCAATTGGATGATAGAAGTGGATGGTTTACCACTATATTAGATGTTTTTCTATATGCATATAGATACTTATGCTTGTATGCTGAGGTTAACTCGTATTTCTTAGTCTCCCTTGGCTCAATACACTGGCTTTGCTTTCTGTTAAGGTTACTTGCTTGGGTTTTATTTGGGAATTGAGTCCTCTTTCACTATTTATGTACTCAGGTTCTACCCAAGATTGAAAATGGGCCATATGTTTGCTTATCTCGAAGTCAAGGTACTTATTTTGTTTGCAACAGATTTTTTTGATCTCATATTATTCTGGAAGGGTATAGTAACTGAACTATGTGAATTCTGTAGCCTGGATTTGATGCTTATGTGATTGATCTCTTGGTTTCAAAGGATGTAAAGTCGTATCCTGGGAGCAAAATTGTAAGTATGTCATACCATGGATCTCAGTTTCAGTAGAAAGTGCCTTGCCACCACATGGTGGTTAATCATTGTAGTGAGAACTGATTTTTGGTTGCATTGCCTATTATGTTTTAATAGATCAATTCATTTTTTATCCTTGATACCGTGGTGTATGAGAAACGAATTCGTCTCGTCGATTCATCCCAATTTAGGACTGTAGTTAGGGAATTTTCATCGTGCAATACTGTTGAATAATAAGTGCTATTTTAATCTGCAAAAGAAACTTACTACTACCAAAATAACCCTTGCAGTTGTAGACAATTATGTCGTTGCACGAGTATGTGCATTTTCCCACTTCTGGTGCTATGAAAAAAGTGGAGCATAAAGTTGCAGTAGAAAGTGGTAACAACAAGTGAATATTTCAAAAGGCTAACCATTTAATCAGTTGGTATTTCATTTGTCTGTGAGCATCCATAAATAATCAAATTGGTCTTTCTATACTTGTCCTCCCTGTAATCTCCATCTTACAACTATGATTGGAGATTCATTTGGAATTCAAGCTGACTTCATATCTGCTTCACTCATCTTGACATTTATCGCTTCTGTCGATGTTCTACATTTTGAAAAATCAGCTCCAACAACTCGTACGGAATCTGAACAAAATGTGAGAGACAGCATAGACTACATCTGAAACCTCATTTTGTAGTCATGGCCTTTTTTTCCCATTGTTCCAACTCCTAGAGTTATTTTGTTTTTCCATGATTACGAATCTTATTGTTGGCAATTAATGAGAATTAGATTTTTCTTATTGTCTTATTGACATTCTCTTAGTATTATTGATGCTACTACCATTTCATGCAGATCTAACAATTGGCTTTTTTACTGCAATCAATTGTAACGCGTTGTTTTAGAATGCATTTTCCAAAAAATATTATGATTATTGAAGTCTCACTAGCATTTAAGAAGAGTTTGAGTATTTACTTCAATATTCACAGCAGATCATATGCTTTAGAATGGATATCTGGTATTATTTCTTGTTATTCTACTTAGTAGGAGAAACTTTGTGATGAACACCAGATGGTATTTTGTTATGAATTTGCTGTAAACTTATTATCTGATTTGGTATGCAGAGGTTATTTGTGGTGCAAACAGATAACATAGAGACATCTTCCTGCCTTGTCACTCCTACCAAAGTAAAGTAAGATGAAGCCCGACTAACAGAAGTATACCAAAGAAAACAAGAAAAGAAAATTTCTTTTAAACATGAATAGATAAATCTCATGCCCTGGCATTCCAACTTTGTTCATGATTTTGTGTTGTAATATCACTGCAGCTTTCTTGTGAATGGGAAGGGAGTGGAGAAGAGGACCAATGCTTTCATGGTTCGTAGCTAATTAATTTGGAAAAGATTTTGCCTTCTTTGATCATGTTTCTCATGAAATTTTATGTGTATCCATCATTTGCCTTCTTTAGGATACAGGGCCGCAAGTTCCAACATTGGTTACTCATTTAATGAAATATGGGTCGAATATCCTTCAGGCTGTCGGAGATTTCAATGGTACGCATGGCTCATGCTTTACCATTCTGTTGGCCTTGATATCTGTTGGAATATGAGTCTGAGGCCATATTATAGATTATTCTAAGTTTTTTGTTATTTCTAGTTTTACTCTTGTATTAGTCTATATAAACCCATGTACTCTTACAATATCAAGACAATTTCTTTTACCTAAATTCTATTTGGTATCAAAGCCAACCCTAGACACAAAACCCGCCACCCTTCTAACCCTTGAAATTGTTGCCGCCCGCTACTTTCAGATCTTCACCCCCCTTTCAGATGCGTCGCCCGCCATTTGTCAAACAGCCACCTTGGCTGCCCATATCAATTTGTTGTCTCTCCAATGATGAAGTTAGAGCCGTGATCCTTTGATCTATGTTTTTGGAAGACATGTTTGGTCTCCATCGGCTCGTATTTGGCAGATCTATCTGATTTCCATTGTCTTATCCATAGCGGAGAGTGTTTCGTGCCTGCAGTAAGTGTTTTCTTCTCTTTGTTCCTGTGATTATTCTATTCATGAGCCATCATAGTGGATCCTTCAAAAGAAGATACTTCAACTGGGAAGCCCGCCGAATCTCATATAGATTCATGAGCCATCATGGTGGATCTTTCGAAAGAAGATACTTCACCACTCACCTCCTTCTCACAACATCGTTATTATGTCATATTCATAGATGATTATATGCGTTGCACCTATGTTTATCTTATAAAAAGAAATCAGAAGTTTTCTCTCATTTTCGCACTTTTATGCAAATGGTTAAAACTCAATTTCATACCGTGGTATGTACTATTCAATCTGATAATGGTAGGGAGTATTTCTGATGAATTCAGGTCCGAACTTTACAAATGTGGGATTTTTCAATAGCTTACATATCCCTATACTCCTGAAAAGAATGGTGTAGCAGAACGCAAGAATCGTTACCTCATGTATGTTGTTCGGTATCTTCTTCTAGATATAGGAGTTCGTAAAACATTCTGGTACATGGCCGTTTTCACTGCTACTTATCTTATTAATAGAACTCCTAGTCAAGTCCTACATAATAAGGCCCCCTACATCTTTTTAAGCCAGGTAGCATGCTTTTTCCCTCTTGTCCCTCGGGAATTTGGGTGTACATACTTTGTTCAAAAAAGAAGTTCTACCCATACCAAACAAGATGATAAGGCTATTCGGTGTGTCTTTATGGGTATTCGTCTATGTCCAAAGGCTATCGATGTTATGATCATATCACCCATTACTTTTTTCACCCTTAGATGTTGCATTCTTGGAGATTGTTCCTTATTTTCTAGGTTCTACTTCCTATCTAGAAGCCCCAGTTCACTCCTCTGTAGAAAACATGCCCATACTTTCTTTCTCGTCCTATTCCAATTTCTGTTCCTCCAACTGTTCCCATGGATCCGACTCCTACATTTGCTCCCACGGATACACCTCCAGATCCGCATCCCCTTCAGACATTCCCGGCAGCCATGCTCTACTGCACCCTCATTAGAGTTTTCATCTGATTCAGGTATTGTAACTCCTCCATCACCTAATATTGTTGCCCCAAGATATCCTACCCGTGACAGGCGCTGCCCCCATCGCTTGACCTTTATATGTACTGATCACCCTATTTCCAAGTATATATCTTACCAGGTTCTGTCCAAATCCCATCACTCTTACACAAGTGCTGTTGATTCGGTCTTTATACCCCGATCTATCCATGAAGCACTCCAGAATCCTCATGGGTGGCTGTTATGAAAGCTGAAATCGATGCCCTTAAGCACAATTAGACGTGGGACCTTATGATTCTTCCTCCTAGAGAACGGACTGTTGGCTGCAAATGGTGTTCGATGTGAAATATTTGGTAGATAGCAATATTGACAGGTATAAAGCTCGCCTTGTGGCTAAAGGATTCACTCGGGTTCCCGGTAAGGATTTTGGGGCTACTTTTGTCCCTGTGGCTAAACTCACTACTGTCGGACTTATTATCTCGCTTAGAGGTAGGCAAACAGGCCCGACCCGTTTCGTCCGTTATACTCAACTCAACTCAACGTACCCAGTATATTATTAACTAAGTTGGTGTCTGGGGGGTCAGATGTACGCGGTCTTACCCTTATAATTATACAAAGAGGCCGTTTCGTCCGTTATAATACGGTTAAATGGGCTGCCCCAGCCATTAAAAAATGGACGATGGTGTGCCTCTTGACTGAAACAAACGGGCTCAACCCGCCCGTTTAGTGGGCAGTGCGACCGCGAATTTTGTTTTTGAACCCACGAGTTGGCCTGCCCGCCTGTTTACTTAGAATAAAATGACTAAAATTGCTTCACGCAGGATTCGAACCCAAAGTCAAATGGTAAATTGGCAAGTATCCTAACTATAGAGCTGCCAATGTTACGATGTTTATTCCAACGATTTTTATTCTAATTAAATGTATTTCCTTTATTTAGGTTGAATATGAGACATACCATTTGTTCCACTCGGATTTTATACAAAATTTTCTCACTTGATACCTATAAATACTACACTTTCCTTTCACATTTACTCAAATTTTATTTTCAACCTTATTAGGTAGAAAAAAGATTTTCTTTAGTGAAATTTTTATAATTTAAAATATACTTGCAATATTAATTAAATCAAATAAAACAATTTTTTTATGGGTTACGGTGCCAAACGGGCTTACCTGCACCACGTGTTTTAGAAGCGTGCCGCTTATGTTCGATCCATTTTCGAAAATGGGTCTAACTTGCACTGCCCATTTTCAAAAAACAGCATGTGTGTGCCTTACAACCAAGCACGTTTACCCGCACCGCCAGTATGCCGACCATTCATCTCGCTTGTTGCATCATATTCATGGTCCCTATATCAATTAGATGTTAAGAATGCATTTCTGAATGGGGACCTCTTTGAGACTATGTACATGGATCTACTGCCATATTTCTGGTTGAGGGGAGTGTTCAGGGAATGTATGTTGTTTTCGAAAATCTCTCTATTGGTTGAAGCAATCTCCTTGTGCATGGCTTGGTTGGTATAGCGATGTGGTACTCACTTTAGGCTTCACTCAGTGTCACTTTAGTCATACCTACTTGCCTGAATTCTCAAGGTTAGTGTGTCATTATCTCAGTCTATGTGAATGATATTATTTTATTATAGATGATGCATAAGGTATTTGTCAAGTAAAGCGTCATCTTGGGATGACTTTCGATGTGAAGGACTTGGGCTCCCTTAAGTACTTTTTTGGTATTGAGGTGACTAGGTCTCGCAGTGGTATTTCCTTGTCCCAGCGAAAGTACTCGCTTGACCTACTTCAGGACACTGGAATGCTTGGGTGTAGGCCTGCCTCGTCTTCTATGGATCTAAATCAAAAGTTGTCTGTAGATATGAGAGAATTATTGCCAGACCCATCTGTATATCAAGGACTTGTGGGTCGTCTTATCTATCTTACAAACACAGGACCAGATATCACTTTTGCAAGTAGTGTTGTCAGTCAGCTCATGCACTCACCGAGGACAACATATCTGGATACAACTTATCATATTCTCCAGTATCTGAAAACATGTCCTGGTCTCGGCCTATTCGTTGAATTAGGAGCTCAGTTCGGACTATCATGCTTTATAGATGTTGATTATGCAGGATCAAGAAGTAATTGTTGCTCTACTTTAGGTTTGCGCACTTTTCGTGCGAATCACTTTATCTCATCTACAAGCAGTTGTCTTCCGGTCTTTTGTTGAAACGAGTACCGGGCTATGGCCTAAGGGACATGTGAAATTCTATGGCTTCGTTCCATTCTTCAGGAGTCGGGGTTGCAAGTCACAGACTCTTCCACTCTGTTTTGTGATAACAAGTCTATAGGAAATTTCTGTTCCATTTCCATTCTGAATTACCCTCTTTCCATTCCAGTTCGGAAATCGAAATCAGAATCAGAAATAGAACCGGAAATTCCAAATTTCCTATTAGAAATGGAACCAGAAATTCCGAATTTCCTATTAGAAATGGAAATGTTGTTTACCAGATCCTAATCCCTTGGGAGAGGAACTCAATACCTCTTAACCGACGGTAGCTTGTTAAGAAAAGAAAATGTTGTTTACCAGTGGTCTCTTCACCGACGGTAGCGGCAGGAACTTTAGGGTATTCCTTTTAGCACTAGCATTGATCGCAATCTCTATGTATACCTCGTAGCAGCTTTCCCAGACTCTTGCTTAAACATCAAAAAGGGAATAGCATGGATCTGCTCCTCTTGACTACAAAGCAGCTGTCGCAGGAGGAAGTGGCGGCAGCGGGACAGCGGGAGGAAGAGTTCTAATTTAGGAATTAGGGTGAAGTTCAATTCGTGATTCAGAAATACTGAAATGAGTGAAATGAGGTGAGAGTTACAAAAACGTGATTTCTAATTTTCCATTTTCATTTTCATTTCTGATTAACTTTATATTCCGAGTATGGAATCGGAAATTTTCATTTCCGATCACCTATTTTCATTTCCGTTCCGAATAAGTTCGGAAATAAAAATTATGGGCCAGAACTCATATTCTAAATTATTCTAAGTTTTTTTGTTATATCCAGTTTTACCCTTGTATTAGTCTATATAAACCCATGTACTCTCATCATATCAAGACAATTCTTTTACCTAAATTCTATTATATCAAATCTTCCTGATGCTCACTCTCATAATTTTCATCATTTTGAAGGAAACTATGTTATAGCAGTTGCTCTCATGAGTGAGATGCCAAATCCTGATCGTAGTGTCCTTCAAGATTATGAGCAGCACCTGCCTGCAACTGTGGATTCAGGTGTCCATGAAGAAATTACCTGAATTTAAACATGAAAGTCTTTTCCATTTTTTGTGCTGCAACTTGTGATAGGGCTACATTACTTTTTTCTTCTTGGTAAAACGTGCACCATAAATGAGATTCCCAGCTTTAACTGCTTCAACTTATGTTATTAGGTTCCTGATTTCATTTTTTCCCTTTAGATTCTGATGTAATTGAGGGTCCATCACGGGTGTCAGTAAATTGCCCAATTAGGTAATATACTCCATATTTGATTCTCAACAAGATACTATGCTCTTTCTTCGAAATGCATTCCCAGAAAGCTCTTAACCTTTGAATTCTGAAATCCAGCATGCATTTTCCATGGTCCACTTCCGATTTTGACGATTCCGTCATCCATGCTTCTCATATTTGCTTGCACTTGGACATGTTGGTTAGTGCTTTATGTTTATTCTTTACTTTGAACAGCTTCAGTCGTATTAAAACTCCAGTGAAGGGACATTTGTGTAAGCATATCCAGGTAACTGTCAACAAGTACGCTCATCCATTATAAAGTATATTATGAAGTGTGACATCTTTTGTTTATTTTGATCGGATAAGTGGTGCTAGAATATGAATTGGTTCTTTTCTTATTCTATTAATTGGAATCTTTAAAAACCAAAATTGCATTATATACTCTTCCAGCTTTGGCCAACTGTTTGCTCTTATGTAACATAAGGTTATCCTTACTTCTCTTTAAAACATAATGCAAAAATAGAAAAGCCATCAGGCATGAAAAATTTGCTTAGATTTCATTACGTGTTTTTTGTTAAATCGTTGATGATTACTTCTACTATGATTTGCTCCATTTTCGTAGTGTAATTGTAATCTGTTGATTTCTTACTTTTCCCAGTGTTTTGACTATGACAACTATGTGGACATAAACTCAAGAAGACCGTCGTGGCGGTGCCCACATTGTAATCAATATGTCTGTTTTGCTGATATTCGTGTTGACCAAAAAATGGTTAAGGCAGGTATCTCTTTCTGATTAGTTGCAGCAACAGCTTAACACTTTCTTACATAAATATGCATATGCATTTTGACGCAAGCACGACCTTTTAATTTTACTCTATTACTGATAAAAGCATGCAAACTCGTGCATTTTAAGTATATTATGATAAAATGACTGCATACATTTTACACACAGGCGAGCGTGGCAAAATTAACTAAACGCGTGCACAAGTTGAAAGAGTCATTATTGACAATTATTTTAGCTTTATGCTAATAATGGACTAGATCAAAATAACTCTATTAAATTTCAGTGTTTCAATTAATGAAGTTGTTGGAATATATACATCAGACACAATACATCTTGGGTCGCAATGGAAATAGCCTCTTTGTATAATTACAAGGGTAAAGCTGCGTACATCTGATCCCCTGAACCCCAACTTAGTTGGGAATATACTGGTAGGTTGTGGTTGTAGTTGTGGTCCACAAGTTGACAGATTGTATTTGGAGGCAGCTTCCTATATTCTTGACCTTGATTGGTTCATGTGGAGATAGCAATAGAGAACAAAGTTTCTGATGCAAGAATAATTAATATAGGTCTCGTCTACTAAACTGATGTTAGTAATACGAATATAATGCTGAACTCTAGATGCTGGACTATCTCAGATCTTGAAAGATGTTGAAACAAATGTCTCCGACATTATTGTTTCCTCAGATGGGTCATGGAATGTTGTGATGAAGAGTGACGAGGTTATTCAGAAGCCAGAGCGTATAACTTCTGTCCTTGTAAAGGGTGATTCTCCAGAACCTATGGATTTCTTGGATCTTACTCAGACAGATGATGGGCTGGATGCTCTCAACTCTAGTGAAACTGAGGACAGAAAACATTTCCAAGCTAATAGCCAGAGCCAGTTTATGGATCAGATTACGGCGGTTGATCCACTCCCAATCGATACAAACAATGTTCTGCAGAACCATGATCATATTGTGGATGACTTCTGGTCTGCAATCTATCGATCCACCTTGGGACAGGGACCTACAAATCCTCCATCTCTTGAGCAGACCAGCCATGTTTCTGTTACCTGTTCCAGTTCAATCTCACCACCTCCTGTTTCAACAGAGAGCTTTACTACTATGATTGGACAACATGGTGTCTCGCTTGCCAGTGATCTGGCTTACCACTCTTTGCCACAGAGGGAAAACTCTTCGCCAAATTCTTTGCATTTGCAGCATTATCAGTTTGGGGATCGAATTACCATTCAAGAGTATGGAAGGTTCCCGTCAATACCCCAGCATATAAGAAGAACACCAATTGCAGTCCAAGCCCGCCCTGCTCAGACCTCTGTGTCTTCCCTTCAGTTGCCAAATGGTCTTCCAGCTGCTTCTCAGGCTTCACCTTCTGTACCATCAAGTTCCAACTCATTCCCACGTGCACATTCACTTCAAGCACCGAAGGTCCCTTCACCGTCACTGCCCCAGAGCCCTGGGGTACAGGTAATTTATCACTTTTTTAGCGGACTAGTATTGCCTGTTATCTGTGGATTGGCTCTTTAACGATATAATTTCTATGTTTCTCCCCATTCTTATCTTCTATGATGACATACATTGGCTTGACTTCTCCAATTCTTCTTCCATTCTACACAGCCAAATCATGTTCTCTCTTTTGCTCGGTCTCAGCAACATCGTAGCCGCAATTCCCCGAACCAGGGTACAGATGTTCATGGAGTTTCAACCGAACGCCAAAGACTGACCCAGCACATGATGACCCCTGTGCGTCCTCATGTAGGGCGGTCATCTGCTGGTCCAACTCCATCATCCATGCAGTTATCTTGCGGCATCTCGCTCTCACAAGGCCATACCAGAATTTCACCAGATGGTATTTCTCGTCCGATGGGATCAGCCAGCAGCCCACGAGCTCCTCTGACTGCCCCTGTATCAAGAGTTCCACTAACATACTTGAACTCGGGGCAAGGGCCAGGAATGCCAACAGTGGGAGACCAGAGGAGCAATGGCACTATCCCGTGGACTGATTCCGGTGACCCAGAGTGGCGGCCGTCGAGCAGAATGCGGGGAGCTATATCTGGGAAGGCTTATGTGGACATGCTGAACCAGTTCATCATTCAACCTGCGCAGGAAGCCCAAATGCAGAGACCGCTCTCAAACGCGGCACAATCGTTCATAGCTGACGGAACTGCTACACCAAGACCAGCTGGCAGCTAGTCCTGCTGGTCTCTCGAGTTTCTTGCCTGGAAGATCTTCTGGTATGTATGTAGGGGAAATTACATGAATGGTGTATATAAACTAGTGCCAAATGCCACTTGAGAGCAACTTATGCATATATTTTTGTGAATGGTTTCTTAGTTTTGAGCAAGGCATGAGCACGGTTCCTCTCCCCCAAGGCTCAACTTCATGGTGCAAGTTTACACCTCTGTTATATAAAACAAAATTCGTGTTGCAGTGAGAATGACAAATTGACAACATCTCCAATTGCAACGAATATCTAAAAAAACAAACATTGACAAATTTATTGATTTTTATTCTTACAATGCACAAAACTTATTTATTTTATATTGTTTTTTTCTTACCTAAATGTTCGCAAACGAAATTATTTTTCCTATTTCGAGTTTATAGTTTCCAGAATCCGAGCCGGGTAACCTTCAGGCAACCGGCCTAACGGCAAATCGAAATTGTCACCGATCACATAACCGGCTGGTCTGGTACCAGCCACCGACTCGGCCGACGAAGTGTAAGGTCATTGGCCTGTACATGGTCGGGCTGCCCTGCGGTTCACCAGGTCAAGGCCACCGCAGTGCTACAGGAGCCCCCCCACGCCCCCACAAACTCTTTACACCGGAGGATCCGATGGCTCCATTGTTTGGTGGAACCTTGTTGCTTTTGTCGAACAACCGGTATTTGAAGTTTCACAAATTGCATATGCGTAACTAATGAAAAGACTAACAGCGGGATTTGTTCCAACGATTATCAGGCTCACAGTTACATGGCTTGTCTAGTGGTTGTGAACTCGAATCTGGTCCGAAGCTATCACCGGGCCCTAAAAAAAAAATAATGAAAAAACTGAGATGGGAAATGGTCGAACATTGATAATTTAATACAAAGTTTGTGTTTTTCCACTCACCAGCTAGTTGCCTTTCAGTTCAATATTCGAGATGTGCTATCTGCGTTCCTGTCATTCTTTTCTGTGTGTATCAGTATCTATATGTAGCAACGATGCAAGTTGGCCTAGCGATATCGGCTTTCGACACATAGGGCTTGCCTAGTGAGGTTGAGCGTTCGATTCGGGCTGGGTACCAATTCTGCATTGTTATCTGGATTAGTCTAATGGGGACTCTTTACGGGCTTCAGCTGGGATACCTAGTAGGGAGGTGTGTTACTCGGGTCGAGCAGTCCAAAGTGGCGTCTTATCCCCGGGATACGCAGTACGGCTTAAGAAGCAGGACACAAATTGCATGCAACCTGGGTTAGCGACACAACTATCCATAAAAAAAAAGTATCTATATGTAGCTCTTACCCAATTACGTAATACGCCGGATTTGATATTGTTAGTCAAAATTAATTAAGTAATTTATTTATTTAATTTTTTCCCACATTACATTTCTCATATGCACAGAAAAGAGTCCTTTCTGTTTTCTAATACCACTTTTCACATAATATGTTTACGAAGAAAACTTTTTTCTCTGTCAATGTTCAGTGCCTTCTCAGAAAAAAATACACGCTTAAATTCATTATCTTTTGTATTGAGAAATATAATTATATTCATACACTCCATCTGAAAGGGAAAGGCTTGATTTGTGGATTAAAAAGAGACTTAAATAGCCTTTCATCAAGAATGTGATTCATTCAATTCGGAAAATTATGATTCACAAACACGCTTATGCAATATTAAAGTATGATTCCGTCGTATTTGTTTATTCATTTTAGATCTGTTCTAACGAATACTATAATATAGATCTACGGATATCTTACTTCGATTCTACTCAAGCACAAGTTAAATTTATTGCTATGTTTAAAAGAATGTGTGACTTCTGATGGGGCACGATCTGCTCCACCCTACCCGACCACTGCAATCAACCCATAATCCCCTCTTATTCATTTCACAAGCCCAACACTACGAAGCCTGCCCAACCCAATAAGAAGCCCATCAAAAATTATACAAAGGCCCAAAGAAAATAAAACCAGAAGCTAGATTAATTGAGGTGTCCTTATGACGTATCCCATGCAAAATAAAAATGCACCTCCAAGTGGCACCTACCCCTACCCAACAATTTTGCCAATAAAAAAGAGGAGAAAGTCCTCACAAAGGCTATCCTGTTTGAATAAGCAATCTGATAGGGCACCGGAAGGCATCCGCTCTTTGATTGAGAAATACAACTCTCCGTCCAACAAGCTACTGGATTCAACTGCTACGGGGTAGAAGGAAATTACTCCCCCTACACCATCCCTCGACCAATCAGAACTGGAGAAACTCTATGAACACGACAAGTCCTACACGTTGAAGGATGATGAGAACCTCCGGCCACCTTGTTTGACTGAAACTGTGACTGACAAGATGGAAAAATCAACGAAAGTGCGTAAAACAAAAATCTTCTGGGCTGATGACTCGGTAGACACGGGCGTGTCTGATGACGAAATGAAGTTGGACGCTGGGGAAGGGGAAAATAAGACTAGTATAGAATCACTCAACCCAACTTTCCGGCGACGGCTA
>JAOWBN010076224.1:0-20405 GCA_028565015.1 Pinguicula moranensis
ACCTAGATCGCCGCCTCTCTTGGCTGAGCTACAGTCAGAGAACCGAGATGCAACATCATCGAAGCGTGCTTTTCCGGAAAGGATATCGTCGCGGAGGATTTTGAGCTGCGCAACAGCCTCATCCCTTGTTGTGGCGGAGATGCGGCGGCCTTCAGGATCCTTCCAGGAAGACTTCCTCCTGGATCCGGCGTGCTTTATTAGTATGTGGGATGCCCTAACCTGCTCGCCGGACGACATTTTTTCGGTTTCTCCGACGTATCACACGTCGCCGAAGATGCAGAGCTCTGAGTGGAAGGAGATTATTTCAATCATTATTTAGATTAGATCTTATTAGAGGAGTTTTGCAATCGCAAAAAATAAATAGAATTAAAATAAAATTAGGTGTAAAATAAACTTTATTTAATTTTTTATATTTACTATTTAATTTTTAGGTATAAAAAATAATTCTAGTCGCATGAGTTGGAAAGAAATACAATTTCGATCCCATAAATAACTTTCATATTTATTACAATTTCAGTTCCAAACTTAATTTCTAATTATTATAAAATAATTATAATAAATTAAATAAAAATAATAAAAATACAAATAAATTATATTCTTACTTTAATAAATAAAATACATTACTTACATAATTTTCTATGGGTTTAAATGATTTTTATAGATTTGGTAAAAGTAGAAATTGGTAAAGTATGAATATACAAGTTTAAAATTATGAAATTAAAATTATTATTTTATAATTTATGGAATTGAAATTGTATTTAACCTAAGGATTAAAATTATTTTTATCCCTATTTTTTATTACAATAAAAGAAGAAGCAGAAGGCTTTGCCCTAGAAGTCATTAGCCCAATAATTTATATGGGCCGGGCCCAAAATGGCTCAACAAATATATGATGAGTTAAAAACTCTTTCGACCTGATCGACAAGCAAACAGGCGAAGGATATATAAATCAGTGACAAAGAAAGAAGAAGAAGAAGATTTAACTCTGCCTCTCAATTTCCGGCTCAGAAACCACCGTTGAAATGGCGCTGCCTCCTGGCCCGTACTCCGGCACCAGCTCATTGGCTTTGGTAGCTCCTCTGTTTTTTTTATTCGATCTATTGTTTATCCTTAAATGCAGTCTTCGCCTCGTGCTTATGGTGAATTTATTTGTGTTTTAACTGACGGTTCAGGTCGCTAGGGTTTCGGCTTTCTCGTGTGGACTTATTTACGGCAGCATAAAACTCAAAGCTCTTAAGGTATTCCTTGTCTGCGATCTTTTTTTTATAAGATTAATGTCCGTCAATTGAAGGAGATCGAATTTGGTAGTAAATTGAGATCAACTGTCTTAGCTTTTCAAGAGATTATATGAGCTGTTGGTTTGTGTTGATTACTTTTCCTATCAATTCGTATGGACTATATATATAGCAATGGGGATGATTTGTCTGTTTGATGGATCTTTTTTTCTTCGGAAGTATTGTAAAGCTGTTCAAGGACTATTGTAATGGTGAAGTTTATGTAACATTCCGAACCAACTCCAGTACCTGGGATTGTAACAATTTAGCATACAGGTGGAGAAAGGAGACTAGCTCTTTGATCTGGTATTAGCAAATTAGACCAAGCTTTCTTTGAATTGAAGGCAATTAAGATATAAAGAAACATTTTTCAAATGTCTGTTTCATGGTAGCCAAGTATGATTATGACATTTGCACGAACATCTTACTGCATATAATGTGAATTTTGTGTGTATTTGCAAAGCATTGCATTAACCTGGAGCTTCCATATACTTCCGTAAATTGTGAAACCCTTGTTTGTTTGTTGTTTTAAGGTGCGATGAGACCTCCTAATCTTTCAGAAACTCACCGTTGTCTTGTTTCACCAGGCACAGGCAAAGAAGTCTCACAAGAAAGTTGAATCCCCTTCCCAAGGGCATGCCTGAAAAACAATGCTCTTTTCTTTATCTGATGATAGTTGATGAGAAAAAGCAGCTTCTTTTAGTTTGATATGGAGGATCATGAAGTTTCACTGTCTTAATTTTCTCTGTTTACTTCCGCTTTTGCATCACCCTGGATCTTAAGCCTCTTCTGGTGAGTTTATTGGAGTAGAAATTTCTATAAAGTGCCTTAATGCTACACTGATTTGCTGTGACTCTCTTGAAGCGAATAAATACCACAAGTTTCTGGAATGTGATACTTTTTTCTTTCTGCTGAATTGATGCATTTCTTAATAATGGCAGAGTTACACTTATGACAAGATGTCCTGATATTAGGGGGTATAACTTAAAGGCCATGAAATTCTTCCACAACAGCAGAAATTAACCTCTTATAATGAGCACAGGCCCTACCCTAAACACGAACTTAGTGCAGTTCCTCCCTAAAATCTGATCCTAAACTCTGATAGCTGAAAAAAAGCTATTCTTGATTCAGGATTCATGGTTGGCAGTATAGTACATAAGCCCCTTTTTCTTGGCGACTGATCTTTCCCAGCACTTCACTGTAGAAGTAAAACCAAACTTCTGCCATGAACATTGTGAAGTTAGCATAACGAGTGAACTCTTAATCAAATGTGAATCCAACTTATCGGTATCGCATGGCCTGAATGGCTGTAAATGTGCATATGCATAGGTCACAAGTTTGAGTATTGATACTAGTGACCATGTTAAACATGAAATTCACACTGCAAGAATAACATATAGGCAGACATAGTTACTGAAGAAGGGTTTTACCTGCTCATATTGTGAGCTCCCAGACTCTGCTGTTCTACATTGAAACTACTCTACATAAATGATGCCTTCATCATCAAGGTCATTGCCTCCACCCACGGTGGTAAACATCACCATTCAATCCTTCAGCAGATTCTCCAAAATCATCATCTTCATCATATATTGAGCCTTTTTGGGAACTCTCTTCCTTAAATCTATCTAATATAGCAATTACCTGAAGCAAAGACATTGTTCTGCTTGCTTATGTTCCGCAACTCGAGCAAAGGAAATAAATCAAATTAAACCAAATATACTCATTAAATCTCGCCTAAAATTAGGGTATGAGAAGGTATGAGAAGGGTGAGATGTATGCAGTCGTACTCTTATCTCAAAAGAGAGAAATTCCGCCCTAAAGTAGAGTATGGGGAGGGAATGTTTTCGTGGAGACCCAAGGAAGAAATGAAGGGGTGAAATACTATGAAAAACTTAGGTGGGGAACTGACCCTGCTTCCTCATTCCATAGACTCATCTTCTAGGAAGCGGATCTCAGTTGTGAGCCGCAACTTCATACGCTTCCCCAACATACTGCGAACATATTTTGCTTGTGATTTCAGCCCTGCTCGAGCAACTTCTTTACCTCTTTCAATTCCAAAACAGATACATACACTTTAACAATCTACAGCAGAGGATGAAGAAGATGTTCAAACATAAATTGCAGGACTAGCATCAAGATTCAACAAATATCCATAAGGTTATGAATCTATCTGCCAGACTCCCATTGCTTCCTGTTGAGTGAATAAAAATCCATGGATGAAGGATTTGAATGATATATATAATTGGATACTATAATATATCCCACATGAAGGATTTAAGGGATTTATATCGCTGAACACTACAATATCTCCCATATCATATCAAGTTAGTGTCCAAAGCTTAACTTGCATTACCGCATACTACAAAACTTTATCGGTTAGCCATACAGATAATTGTCCTATTTAAACCGTTACCACACCCACCGCAGGTCGTGGTGGGAGTCAACCGGCGCCGCCCCAAATGACGGAGGCAAACGAGAATTACATGGCGTTGATAGGGATGATCGAAAAAATTGTCGGTTTTTTTGGTTAATAAAAAATTGAACTGAATAATGAATTTTTTTTGGTTATTCGGTTTTATTATGGCTATGAAATGTCATAATCGAACCTTGTTCAGTTTGATTACAGTGTTGACCGATTGGTTTCAATTATTCAATTATTTTATTTTTTTTACTTTTAAAATAACGCCGTTAAGTATGAATAATAATTATGACGGGTTATTTTAGTGGAAGAGCATAGCCTAGAGGTCAGAAGTTTTAATCTAAATCTCTCCTCTTCAGCACCGAATAAGCGAATGATCACCACTAGCGCTACAATAAAGTCCCATCCCAAAATCGAAACAAATTTTAGACTTAGTACGCCAATGACAGAATTCAATCCCCCGAGGCTAACCATTTTCGCCCCTGCAGCCAGTTCCACAATGCTCCTTCGATTTTCTCCACTATATCATCGACCATTGCTGCATTGCAGAAATGTGAGGCACTCCATGAATTTCATGGTTCCCAAACACATATGACAAGAGAAGCTGAACCTGCAGCTCCTGTAGATATGTTCAAAGGCGAAAACTATCCATGATTCCATTCCATAGCGTCTCAAACCTCTTCATTTTATAGCTTCAGATGGGCAATGTGCCTTGATAAATTTAGTAGACCTGGCCCAACAGAACGGGCATGGGTCCTGGGTGCGAGTGTGCATATGAGCCAACTTACAATTGATTGTGAACTACTCTCATAAAAACTTTAGTATCAAGTTGATTGATTGTAAACCCACAATCTCTTATAAGTTAGTGAATATTGTTACTCATAACCCGTGTGGGATATGTATTCTAACAGATAGACTCTCCCAATAATGTAGACGCTCGAACCTATAAGGGTGCGTTTGGTATTCGGATTGGAGTTATCCGCCGTTTGGTAGTGACCACTCTGGATAGTTGCTTGTCAGTTTTTCTTGTTTGGTATCAGGCGATTGCAAGGCGGATTGCATGCAATATCGGATAAATAAATTACTATTACCAAAATGCCCTTTCCAAATACATATATTCTAACTAATTTAAATTAATTAATATAATAATTTGAATAAATTAAGTTAATAAATATAATAATTAATATAATTTATTTAATTAATATGATAATTTAAATAAATTAAATTAATCAATATAATAATTTAAATTAATTAAATTAATTAATATAATGATTTAAATTAATTTAATTAATTAATATATTAATTTAAATAAATTTAATTAATTAATATGATAATTTAAAAAAATTAATTATTAATATAATAATTTAATTAAATTAATTAATATAATAATTAAATAAATATAATTAATATAATATAATTTAATTAATTAATATATTAATTTAAATAAATTAAATTAATTAGTAATGGATTTCTGAATTAATTAATCTGTTTTTATATGTTTTTATATGGAGTTCAGAATTTGTTTTTATATGTGGTAGGAATGTAATTTCTTGAATAAAGGAGGGTATTTTGATCTTTGCACAATCAAAGTTTAGGCTGGATAAAAATAATCTACCATCAAAACCGGATAAAAAAAGGGAGTTGGCACCTATTTGACCCTGCCCGAAAAGTTATCCGACGGGCAGGGGCAGCCTAAAATGGATATCAAACATTGGATAAGCACGGATAGAAAATAGAAAATTCTGATTGTCCACCCTTTGACCGGATACCAAACACAGCATAGTAGATGACAATTTACTTGAATACAAATTCATTATAGCCATGGTTGCACTTTCAATATAATACTACGGGGTTAGCATTAGAATGATAGAATTTGACCCCATTGCGAGTGAACCGGATCTCCCAGAGAATTATAGGAGGGAGCAACCGAATCAACAGAGAGAATTGTGAGTTAGCTCTAGAGCGCTCTACATAACTACATCCGATGATAAGGTGACTATAATGGACAGGCTAGCTAACCAATTGATTAGAAGAAAAATATCCAAGTGGATGCAGTACTGGTACAATTTATAAATAAATGATTCAGTGATTCCTCTGCACCAATTGAACATAAAGTGCATTTTGATATTAAATGAATACATGATTAATACAAAATCATGACTTATTGCACAAAGATTGATACAAATGCCCCATATTAGTTATGAAAAAGTAATATCTTTCTATGGTGGGAACAATAACTTTTCAAGATTTAATTATTCTGACAATAGAAGAAAGTTTAAATGTGTTTGAATTAGTTAAGAGCATATATGAAAATTTTTGAAGAAATTTGAGGTACCTAAAATTGGATAGGAAAATTTTACAGGAATTTGTTATATAAATTCTTATATGGTTGAAATAATTTGATCGCATGCAATATTATTATTTGAATGCATTTTTTAAAACAAGGCTATAATAGTATATGCCTTTATATATTTTCTAAAGGATCTGTATCTAAATTTGTGATCATTATTGTTTATGAAAATTGTTTGAATAATGTTAGTACTCTTGAAGAGTTGCCAAAAACTGTTATTTCATTGTAGATAATTTTTTTAATGAAAGACCTTGGTAAGTTGTCTAATTTTTAGATTGAACATTTCACATCAATCGACTTATTATTTATTGTACACAAATATTTGGTAATTAGGTCATTTTATGTGTTAATTTGTTAGTTTCAACATCGAAAAGATAACAAGGAATTATATGGTCCTGAAGTACCTTATCTGTATGGACTAGTGTGGTGATATATATATATATCTTGTTGAGGTTGCCTAATTTGGTAGATCGTTTGTTGTGTGTATATATATATATATATTGAAAAGATAAAGGTCTATCCAATTTTAGGAGATTTGTTTTGCTCAAATGTTGTATCTAATAATATTTAAAAAATTAATCCAATAGATCAAAGTAAGGCATGATCACAGATATAAAGTGATGAACTTATCAATGGGAGTATAACTATACTTTTTTTTCTTCGCTAAGATTTTTTTCTGTTGGTTTTTTCTTAGCAAAAATTTTAATAAGGCAGTATTTTGAAGATGTATCTCGACTGATAATCATGTACTCTTTTGATTAACTAAGATTTTTTCCATAGGGTTTGTTCTTAGTAAAATTTTGATGAAGCATGATGAAATGGACATTGAAGGGGAGTATTCTGAAATAAATTACATGAATGCTCATGAATATTATTTATTCTATTAAACTCAAATAACTTCCATCAAGCCTATCCTTCCACCATGTCTTATAAAGTATATTTATGTTGGTTCTTGTATTGTATTGAGATTTTTTTTTTATTATGAATGAATGAAATAATATTTATCGCATATTTCTCTATATCCTCGCTCGAATGTGACATTCTTTCGCCCTTTGTTGGCTTGTTTGGTGAATTGAGATATTTTCTTCTCAATGTTGGCTCCTTCTTTCTCATTAATCATCTTCACAAATTCAGCCTTCTTTCCATCTAAATTCAATCTTTCACTCAAAGGTAAATGAGTTAAATTCATAGGAAATAAATGATTGAAACCACAAACAATTTCAAAAGATAAATATTGTGTAGCTGAATGAATACTCATGCTATATGCAAATTCAACATGTGGTAAATATTCTTCCCAAGTTTTCAAATTTTTAGATTTTAATGCACGAAGCAATGTTTCTAAGGTTCTAGTGACAACTTCAGTTTGGCCATCAGTTTTGGGATGACAAGTAGTTGAAAACAATAACTTAGTCTCTAACCTAGCCCACAAAGTTTTCCAAAAGTAACTTAAAATTTTTGGATCCCTGTCAGAAAAGATAATCATAAGCACACCATGCAATCTAACAAATTCTTTAAAGAATAGATCAGCAACATGAGAAGCATCATCAGTTTTTTAGCAAGGTATAAAATGAGACATTTTTTAAAACCTATCCTTAACAACAAAAATAGAATCCTCCCCTTCTTAGACCTTGATAGCCCTATAACAAAATTCATTGAGATATCAATCCATGGTTTATGAGAAATAAGTAAAGTCTGTACAATCCATTGGGGTTTAATCTAAATTTAGCTAATTTGCTCGTTACACATTTTTCATAAACATGAATAACATCATACTTCATGTTAGGCCAACAAAAATAACCATGTATAACATCATAAGTCTTAGTTATTCCAAAGTGTCTCGTTAACCCTTCATCAGGAGCTTCTTTCACAAGTAGCTTTCGCATAGAACACATAGGCATGCATAAATGGTTTTCACAAAAAAGGAACCCATCATACCTATAAAATTTCTCAAAACTAGCCTTCTCAAATGCCATATAAATCCTCCCAAAGTCGTGAACAGTATCATACAAACCCTTAATATGCTAAAAAAACAAGTAATTTAGTTTATAGCAAAGAAATAAGAGAGTACCTTCGAGAAAGTGCATAAGCAACCACATTCTCCTTTCCTTGTTTTTACTTGATCACATCAGGAAACATTTTTATGAATTCAACCCACTTGGCGTGTCTTCTGTTGAGCTTTTGTTGGCTCTTGAGGTGCTTCAAGGGCTCATGATTTGTGTGGATCACGAACTCTTTTGGCCATAGATATTGTTGCCAATTCCCTAATGCTCTCACCAATGCATACATCTCTTTATCATACGTTGGGTAGTTCAATGTTGCTCCACTCAACTTCTCACTAAAGTATGCTATGGGACATCCTTCTTGCATCAACAGTGCACTAATACCTACACCAGAAGCATCACATTCAATTTCAAATGTCTAAAAAAAATTAAGCAAAGGGGCTTGTGATAACTTCTCTTTTATAAGCTCAAATGAATTTTCTTGCTCTTCTCTCTACTTGAATGGCACATTTTTCTTGATCACTGTCGTGATAAGGGCGACCAAGCTGCTAAAATCTCGCACAAAATGTCTGTAAAAGCTAGCCAAGCCGTGAAAACTCCTCATGTAGCGCACGGATGTGATCGTTAGCCACTCTATGATGGCTCTCACCTTCTCCTCGTCCACTTTAATGTCATTCCTACTCACAACAACACCAAGAAACACAAGCT
Organism: Pinguicula moranensis; assembly: GCA_028565015.1. NCBI lineage: Eukaryota > Viridiplantae > Streptophyta > Magnoliopsida > Lamiales > Lentibulariaceae > Pinguicula > Pinguicula moranensis. The sequence goes on from JAOWBN010076224.1 coordinate 8,752, forward strand.
TGCTCGTGCCAAAAGTGCACTTCTTAAGGTTAGCATAAAGCTTCTCCTATCGAAGAGCTTCTAACACATGCCTAATATGCATAACATGCTCATCTAGATGCTTGAATTAGATTAGAATATCATCAAAGTAAACAACTACAAATTTACCAATAAAGGCTCGCAAAACATGATTCATAAGTCTCATGAATGTACTAGGGGCATTAGTCAATCCAAAAAGCATAACTTACTATTCATACAATCCATACTTCGTCTTAAAAGCACATTTCCATTCATCACCTTCTTTCATGCGTATTTGATGATAACCACTTCTCAAATCAATCTTAGAAAATATACATGCACCATGCAACTCATCAAGCATATCATCTAATCTTGGTATAGGATGGCGATACTTTACCGTAATGTTGTTGATGGCTCTGCAATCAGTGCACATCCTCCAAGTTCCATCTTTCTTTGGTACAAGTAGCACGGGTACAACACATGGAATCATACTTTCACGGGCGTGTCCCTTGTCTAGTAGCTCATCCACTTGGCTCTACAACTCCTTGGTCTCCTCAGGGTTACTTCTGTATGTTGGTCTATTTGGAATGGTAGCTCTAGGCACAAAGTCTTCTATCTGATGTTCAATACCACGAATAGGCGGTAGATCGTGGGGTAGCTCCTTGGGCATCACATCTTCGAATTCCTACAAAAGAGAGACAATTTCGCTTGGTATGGTACCAACTAGTTCATTAGTAGTGATTAGGGCTTCCTTGTACAAAAGCACAATCATAGAAGTACGAAAATGTAAAACACTCTTAATCTGACTCTTTTGGGCCAAACATATCTTTTTTCTCTCATTCTATTTTCTCTCTTTTTTCACTCTTTTTTCTCTCATGGCCTCTTTTCCTTCTTTCTTTTACTCTCTTCTTTTCCTCTCAATTCTCTAAATTTACAATTGGTCCTCATTGACTTGTTTTGGGGATAAAGGTACAAGGACAATAGTCCTACCAGTATGACAAAAAGAATATCTATTTGTGCGCCCATCATGTGTTACTTTGCGATCAAATTACCATGGCCGACCAAATAGTATGTGACATGCATCCATGGGCACTACATCACAAAGGATTTCATCTTCGTACTTGCCAATCTTCAAAGGAAATATCACTTGTTTTACCACATTCATCTCACCACTATCATTCAGCCATTGAAGTCTATATGGCTTTGGATGCTTGAAGGTCTCCAAGTTGATCTTTTGCACCAAGTAAGTGCTTGCCACATTTGCACAACTTCCTCCATCTATAATGACACTGCAAACCTTACTATCAACAAAACAACGAGTATGAAAAAGATTCTCACGCTGTGTTTGATCATCTTCCTCTTTGATTTGCACGCTCAATGCTCTTCTAATTACTAACAACTCTCCAGCCACTGACTCAACCTCGTCATGATTGGACTCGACATCGTACAAACCGTACTCACTAGCCTCATCGTCAAATTAGATCACTCCATCTCCCTTGAGTAGCATGACTCGTTGGTTCGGGCACTGGCTGGCAATATGACCTAAACCTTGGCACTTGAAACATTTAATAAGAAGAAAATTTTAAAGTAACTAGGAAACTAATTAATGCTAGAAATTAGACCAAAAACATGTCCTAGGCTAAGAAGGAAGTTAGGCCACGTGTTTTGTGGCCTCCTTAGGAGTTTTGGTCTTATAAGGAAGCTTCTTGAATGGACAAATGAGTGTTGGTTGTGAAGGGAGCATCTTTCCTTAGCTAAGGAGACATAATCTCTATATTGTAGGTGTTGGGTTTTTGCACGTTTTGGAATTTTTGACTTTCAAATTAGAACCACAAATCCAAAACTAACCCATAAATACGTGTAATCCATGTTCTAGATGAAGGGATTCAAAGCATACCTCGATTTCTCGTTCGAATTGATCAAACTCGTGGGATTCAAATCCATTGTTGATCACATAAAACCCTAACGTATAGGTTCTCCACCATGTTCACTCCCTGAAGAATGAAGCAGGCTGCTAGACCTCTCTTTTTCTAGCGACCACGGTGTCCGAGTTCCAGTCGCGCACAGATCAATTCGTTCAAGAAGATGACGTAGGAAGAAGACACAGAAAACTCTTTTGGTTGAGAATTTTCTTTCACGCATGAAATCCCATCTCACGCCTTTTATATATCCTCTATTGGGTTCTCGGGATAGCGCTTACCTTCCTTGTGTGCCCGTGCGTATATATGAAGGGGGAAATGGGTGGGTGGTTTCACAAGGTGACGGCGGCCGGACGACAACGGAGGCGGGCGGACGGAAAGTGGGTTATCCATTCTCGGATATGTTCGTTTGCGATCGAGCGAGGGTTTTGGCAGAGGAAGGCGCCGTTTCCAATCGGGCGAGGGTTTGGGCAGATGGCTAAGGATTCAGAGATCTAATTTAGGTATTTATATCAGAGTTAGGAGGGTACTTTGGGTAATTCAGTTAGATTTAATATTCTGTAGATGGACGTTAGTCGATTGTCCGTCATTATCCAACAACTGATACTATAAGTCACTAAACCCCGAATAATATACCAAACAAGGGTTTACACATTCCGGCCGAATTTAACCCTACAGTTGTCCCAGTAGCTGGAAAAAAGTTATCCAGATGGAAACAAGATTGATATGAACTACTTTTGTAAAATAAGTTGAGAGCCTCAATAAATGAAATTTGCATGTTATTTTTTTCCCGCTTATTACTTACGTGTTTATTTATTTCATCAAGATGAATATTTTGTTTGGGGCAAAATTGATTTGCATCTATGAACTATTTCCCAATTGGATCCGACCAGAATTTATGTGAACTCCTCTCCACTCCAAGTTCTTGCATGGATTGGCTTCGGCGTGGGGACAAAACCTGGCTTTACGCAAGCGGAACACCCGACATCTTGTGGGGACCACATGACCCCATTCCATTTTTATGCAAAAAGGAAGAGAAGAGACCGTGCAACGCAACATTTTTGTTCTTCGTTTTTTCGTCGGATTTGGTGATTGGGATCCAACTAAACTAACCAAACGGTGTGGATGGGCGAGCCCATTGAGATCCTGGGGTGAGGGGGGGACAAATTAGCCGTTGGATTTCATATATCGACCTGGCTGGCTGGCATCTAGCTTCGGAGAAGAGGGAGGGCATCACAAAATTCAAGTTTAGGAAAAGAAGGGGAAGTCGAATTTAGCATATGGGAATTCACCCTCACAGAAACAACAGTCAGCAAAAGTAAAGTCATAAATGTAATTTTTTAATGCTTGCATACGAAGGTGTATTTTAATTTTTTTCTATAGAGAATATAAATCAATTTTCAATTGGATTTGCTCTAGGTACGAGGATATCAAACTTACACCTTAATCTTGTTTAATTTTGGTAAGTAAATATTTTATTGAGTATAGTATATATTACCACAAACGTGACAGCTTTATATATACAATCAAACTATTCTCGTTTCTAACATGGAATCTACCGTGAAGACTTTGGCCATTTGCTTGAGATTGAAACTGAATTCTTGAATCTGTTTGGTCGTGTGTGCTAGTGTGTGGTTGAGCTCATGGAGGATAAGAAGAAACCTTTAACTCCATTATTTCAAACTTAGAATTGTTACAATATGCAATATGTTATATAGATCAAACTATGCGTAAATGATAAGATTGTTTTGATCTTCTGCAAATTTTCCTTGTGTTGTTCCATCAATAGAGTCGGTTGTAGGTTACTACAGATGCATTCTGAGATATAGGAGACACTAGTTGAGTTGGTGCAGGATTTATGTTTGTGGGTGCCACGGGTTCAAATGTTGAAGACTTCTTATCAGTTGGGAGAATACTTTCATCAACACCTACTACAAGTTGAGTGTGGGGTTGTAGACCATCTAAAGCTTGGACCGAAAGAAATCAAACAGCTCACGAGGAAGGTTCTTTGTAAAAAGATTAGCTATCTGACAATGTGATGTAACAAACTAAGTAAATAGTGTACCCGCAAGTACTTGTAAAAAGATCAGCTATCTGGACATGTTTGGTGCGTTTATGAGCAACAGGATTTGTGCTAAGAAAAATGGCACTCTTATTATCATATAGAAGCACATGAGATTTTTGTAGAGAAATACCAAGATCATGCAGTAAATGTCAGAGCCAAAGAACCTCAGTAGCATAGTTGACAAGAGCACGATACTCGAACTCAAAACTAGAGTAAGAGATAATAGGTTGTTTCTTTGCACTCCATGATATTGAATTGTTACCAAGAAATACAGCAAAGCCAGAAGTAGAACTATGAATATCTGGGCATCTTGCCCAATCAGCAATAGAGTAAGCAATAATGAAATTGTGGTTTGAGTAGGCCGTAAAGCGAAGTCCCATGGATAGAGTGCCCTTCACATATCGAAGAATTCTTTTTACAATTTGAAGATGAAGATCGGTCGAAGCATACTTGTACTGGTTAACCGAGTTGACTGCATAGGACAAATCGGGATGAGTGATAGTAAGTTATTGGAGAGCCCCAACAAGCGATCGATACATATTCGAATTAGCAAGAGGTTCACCATCAAGGGAAAGATAATGTGGGACAATCATAGGAGTGTTGATAGGTTTACTATCCATTAGCTGAGCACATTTAAGAATATCTCGAGCATACTTGAGCTGACTAAGAAAGAGTTCATCAATGTGAAGGTAGCCTCAAGTCCAAGAAAATAATGAAGAGAGCAAAGATCATTGAGAGCAAAATCAGCATGAAGACGACGAACAAACTTATCCAAAAGAGAACCATGACTGCCAGTAATAATAATGTTATCCACGTAGAGAAGTAAGTATATAACATTAGATCCATGAGTGAAGACAAAAAGTGAAGTATCGGCAAGACTACAGACAAAGCCAATATTACCCAAAAAAATGTTGAACCGCTCAAACCAAGCACGAGGTGCTTATTTGAGACCATAAAGAGCATTTTTTAGATGAAAAACATGATTAGGATAGAGAGGATGGACATAACCTAGGTTATTCCATGTATACATCCTCAGTCAAGAGGCCATTCAAAAAAGCACTCTTAACATCCAGTTGACGAAGAGTCCAACCACGAGAAATGGCAATAGATAATATAGTAGGAACAGTGGTTGCCTTTACAACAGTACTACAGGTATCAAAATAACCAAGACCAGGTACCTGTGTAAAGCTTCGAGGAAGAAGACGAGCATTGAGTCTTTCTACAGAGCCAGCCATCAGAAAGAATCTTTGTTCTAAAAACCCATTTGGAACTAACAATATTAACATCGGGTGGACGAGGGACAAGATCTCAGGTCTGATTTTGATGAAGAGCTGCAATTTCCTCATCCATAGCAACAATCCATGCAGGATTCTTGGCAGCAAACCGAAAACTATGGGGATCAGTAGGAGCCAGTAGAGCAGTGATAAGTCCATAAGGAATACCATCGCAATAATATGAGGACGAAATACTCCAGCTTTGACACGAGTGATCATTGAATGAAAGCCAACTATGGTTGTGGAGACAGGAAAGTATTGACATTTAGAGGGAAGCTCTATAGTGGTTGTGGAACAGGGAGAGGTAGTTATGGTGGATGAGGAAGAAGGATGAGAAGATGGAAGAATATTTGGTGGGGATGTAGAAGGAAGGTCAAAGGTCAAGGGATAGGTAACAGGGAGTGAAAAATTGTGAAGACGGTGTGGATAGGGACGACGATGACAAAGGTGTTGAGGATGAAAAGGATTAGACATTTTCATGAGGTTCTAGAAAGACAAAAATATCAAGATCAGATAGAGATGGGAGAGGAGTTGTGAAATGGAAAATAGGTCTCATCAAAACGAGCATGTCGAGTGATGTACATCATAGAGGTTGAAAGATCTAGACAACGAAAGCCTTTATGTGAGGAGTTGTAACCAAGAAAGACACAAGGTAGACTTCGAGGAGAAAATTAATGAGGTGTATAATCTCGTAGACAAGGGAACACATGATAACCAAAATGATGAAAATGATCATATTGTGGAGAAGAACCATAAAGTAACTCAAAAGTGGAAATACCTGCTAGAAGAGGTGATGGCAATCGGCTGATGATGTAAGGCGCATTACTGAATGAATCAAACCAATATGAGAGAGGAGTATGAGAATGAAAAATAAAGGTGAGTCCCATTTCGGTAAGATGACGATGTTTACGCTCAGCACGACCATTTTGATCAGGTATATAGAGGCATGAGATTAGGTGATGAATACCATGAGAACTAAGATGTTTTTGAAAGCGATAACTAGTGAATTATGTGTCATTATCACTTTGAAACTGTTTGATAGTAATGGAGTGCTGTTTTTCAGAAAATTTATGAAAGTGAATGAAAGTATCAAAAAATTTGATTAGAGTTTTAAAGGATAAAATCAAGTAAAGCAAAAATCATATCAATGAATATCACATAATATCGAAAGCCATGTAAAGATATAGTAGGAGAAGGTCCCCAAAGTTCACAATATATTAAATCAAGTGGTCTAGTAACACATTTAGCATTTAATACAAAAGAAAGGCGATGACTTTTTGCCATTTCACAAGAAACACAAAGATGAGGAGAAAGGGGCAATAGGCTAAGCAAAATACTATCTTGACGGTTTAGTAATGTCACAATACTAGATGATACATGACATAATCTAACATGCCATGGATCAAATGAGTTGCGAAGTTGACAAACCAAAAGATAAGAGACATAGGCAAGAAGACTGTGTTAGAGTACATATAGGCCACCATCACGTCTACCGATTGCCACCATCTATCCTGTGTGATGATTCAGAACAACAAAGCAAGTATCGATGAAAGTAATAGCCAGCAGAAATTAGAAGTGAGTTTACTGATGGAAAGGAGATTCTTAGTAATTGAAGGAACAACAAGAACATCTAGTAAAGGTAAGGTAGTGAAAACAAAACCAATGTGAGTAATAGATAGGGGAGCACTATTACCGACGATAACACAAGCTTTACTTGCATAAGGAGCTACGTGATCAAGTATAGCTGGAGAGGATGTCATTTGGTTGGGCGCATCAGAATCCATGTACCAATCGGATACTGATGATACTCAAACACTAGTAGCTGAGGAGTTTGTGGAAGAGTTGGGCCAAGCAGATTGAGTTTTCCAGAAACAATACCGGCTGGAGGAGGCCCATAAAGGAAAAAGGATGATCCAACAAACCAGGAATGTGGATTTGGTATCATGGGAATGGGACCGAACTAAGGAGAAGGTCCAAAAGTTGATCCATATTGAAGCCCATAAGGTATAATTTGAGCAACATGAGCTTGGGCCATATTCGACCAAGAAATATTAATTCCAAGAGAAGGATCACTAGATTGGGCTAAGGAATTGGGTTGTCCAGAGATATGGGCTGTAATTGATGTAGACGCAAACAGGAAATAGCCATCTCCTTCCTCTAGAAGGTGAGAAGTGGGCCGACCCAAGCGATTGATAATTATTAGTTGGCCCAATGGGCCCATATGTAAAACCAGCAAATTGAGGCCCCGATATGTATCCAATTTGCTCTCCAGAAAAATTGCTTGACCGAGAATGGGTCCAGAGAGAAACGGTGAAGCAACGGCCGCGATGTGCGCCTGAGGAGCTGCGTCGTCGAATTTCATTGTGGAATAGCAAGAACGGCAATTGTCGGCGTAGTGGCCGTACTCGCCACAAATTTGATACCTTGGATTAAATCCATGCCCTCGACCTCGGCCATTAGAGAAATTACCAAGTATGAATGGTGAAGTTGGAGGGCAGAATCTGGGAATTTGATTGTGATTGGGTATGTCTTGACTAGAGTGAAGTGAATCTGTGATTTGAGGAGAAACATATGGTAGGGGTGGTATTGGATTTGGGGGACACAGGAAGAGATTTGGGGTATTCAGCATTCTGTCCAGACTGCGGTGAAGCATATATTGGAGTGGGATTTGGGACTGAAGGTACTGGCGGTCTGTGAGATGCAGAGGAGTTCAAGGATGATCCTGGAACTGGAGTCACGGTATGGTTATACAGAGCCTGAAAATTTTCAACTTTGGCAATGATATCTTTGACTGCTGGCAAGGGATCTTGAGAGAGTTGCGGTGCAGCAAAGGTAGCAAAATCTTAGCCTAATCCTCTCAATAATTGGTGACTTTGGTCAAGTTTTGAAACGGGCCTTCCAAGGGCAGTGAGGCAATCACTAAGATGGAGGAATTGTCGCACGTATTCCTTTATGGGAAGGTGTCCCTATTGAAGTTGTTGAAGATCATCCCTGAGGCTGAGCTCATGAGAGTTCTCTTTCTAGAGTACACCGTGAGCATCATCGGTTAACGATGATATCAGAAGGGAATAAAGGTGGCTATCAATAGCTTTCCAAGTGATGTGCTCGGGATTCTCTTTATTTGGATCATCAGGATACTATTTGGGTGGTTCTTCGACGGTTCCATCCACATAATCAAGAAAATGATGATTTTGGAGCAAAGCACGAACTTGGTTACGCCAAAACAGGTAGTTATATGCATTTCATTTGATAGTAACAAAATGAGAATTTCTGAATATGTAAGGTAGATAGTGGGGAGTGTAGCTTTTATTTTGGGTTATGTCATAGTTGTTTTTATGGCTAAGAATAGATGAAGGCAAGAGAATAGAACAACGGAGTGAGTTGAGATCAGGGCAGTAGAGTAGCAGAGAGATAAGAGGGTAACAGGGTAGGAATTTAATAGAATGTTTGAATCTGAAGGAAATGTTAACAGATAGGAAAAGAGAGTAGCAAAGCAAACTTGCAAGATCAGCAAAGCAAACTTGCAAGATCAGCCTTAAGAGTAGTTTTGATACCATGAAGACTTATAGCCATTTGCTTGAGTTTGAAACTGAATTCTTGAATCTGTTTGGTTGTGTTTGTGCTAGTGTGTGCAGTGAGCTCATGGAGGATAAGAAGAAACCTTTAACTCCATTACTTCAAGCTTAGAATTGTTACAATATGTAGTATGTTATATAGATCATCAAATTATGCATGAATGATAAGATTTGTTTTGATTTTGTGCAGATTTTCCTTGTGTTTTGCCATCAATAGAGTCAGTTGTAGGTTACTGCAGATGCATTCTGAGATACATGAGACACTAGTTGAGTTGGTGTAGGATTTATACTTGTGGGTGCCACATGTTCAAAAGTTGAAGACTTCTTATCAGTTGACAGAATACTTTCATCAACATACTGGTTACATGTAATACATAAGTTTGGTTCCCGACTTCATTCTCCTACCCTCATCGCCAAATGCATCATGTTGCTAGCTTGAGTATATGCCCTTCATCGGGCTACTTCTGTCAGAAGATTTTGTGACTGGAGTCGCTGAAATTGACTTCGTATTCTTTTACTTCTTTACCAAATATTTTTTGGCCCGGGTTCCCATTTATAGATGGAATTGTGTTAGAAATTTACCTAATATAAATTTCTAGTGTTTGACTTAAATTAATATTCATTGTAAGAATTATAGTGGTATTAGAATTCTTACATATAAATTTGTGATCTCTTAACAATTAGAGTTTTGAGAGAGGAGGAGGTGGAGACTTGAGATAAGGCTATTTGTGTCTGCTGACTTGTCAGGTATTCTCTGTATCTCACACGGGATTATTGTTTAATATTGAATTATTTTTCTCTTCTCCCGTGGACGTAGGTTTTCAGACTGAACCACGTACATCTTGTTCTTTATTTTATCACTTTCACATAATCTGGAATATTTTTCAACAAGTGGTTTCAGAGCCTAGGTTGTGAGATCTAGGGTTAGGTTTCAAAATCTATTATAAATTTGAGATTATCTTTGGAATCTTGATGATTGGGGATATGAGATTTGTGATGATTGGATACAAGATTTGTTAAAGAACTAAAAGAAGATTTTGAGTATATCTCTAGTGGTGACGTGACCATTGTTGTTACTTTGACCGTCAATTATCAAAGATTGAGGACTCTGATCGTGATGATTTTGGTCTCATTTGAAAGTCCATTAAGAGAGGAACAAAAGCCTATGGTTTTTTAGTCATATTTTTTGGAATGGTATCAATTTTATCAAAATTGATGAAACTCACTTTGATCGATGATTGCCGGAGACCCACAGCTCTGATCTCCGCAATTTTTGTGCATTTGGAAAGTCCATAGAATGATGAAGATAAGCCCAAAGATATGGTGGTTTATTATTCAGTGTATGAGGCAAATTTTGGACGAATTCGTGTGTGGTTTTTAGAGTTTTGTTGGAGTATGTTGGATTATTCAACTTGCTATTATTTGAGCAGTTGTGATTATTGTGTGTTCCTATATATTATGATATTCCTGTTTACTTTGATTAGTAATTTGGATATCTGAAAGAACACCATTAGCTACTTGGTTTATCTTATGGTTGGTATGACAAGATAACCTTTTTGGGATCTAACTTAGTCATATTGAAGGCAATCTTGATATTTGGTTAATGGATGTGGATCTTGAGGGACTGAAAATCTGAAGTTAGACTAGACGAGAAGTTAGTTAAAGCTTGTGATCAAAGTTCAAGTAACAAAACTATGGTAGTTGAGAAGTCACGAAGGCTTGGAAGCTATGGAGCTACGGAAGGCTAATGGAAGTTTGTGCATTGTATTAGCTTGAAAATTTGTGGTAGCTTGTTAGTGATGGCTTGTGAGTGTCAACTAGTGTTCCAAGATTGATGATTCACTCTAGTTGCAGGAGTGAAAATGGTGTGGAAGAATTGGAGTAGAGTTGTTCTCTTGGTGAGAAGTGTTCGTATCTGTTGGAGACCATGATCGTATTTTAAATAAATACAAAAGTTTCAGTGTGATCATGGAAGTATGAGTACTTCTACTGCTATGGAGTTTGTTAGTCCCATAGGTAAATCGATGAAGTCCTCTTCTATTTGGTAAGTTTAAGATGAGGTTGACTGTTACATACCATGGAGCTACCTCTGAGGGATGTTTGGAGAAGAAAATCAAGTTTGTTTGTGATACAAGAGAATTCAAGTCAATGGGGTGATTGTTAGGAACTTACCTAATATAGATTCATATTATTTGATTTGAATTAATATTTCTTGTAAGAATTGTAATTGTATTAGAATTTTTGCTTAACAATAGGTCATCTCTTAACCATTAGAGTTGAGAGAAGAGAGGGATTTGATGGTTGAGACTTGAGATGAAGCTATTTGTATTTGTTGACTTGATAGATTTTCTTTGTGGTATGTTATGTTGTATCGCAAGATTATTATATACTAATGAATTAATTTTTTCTTTTTCTATGAACGTAAGTTTTCACTTTTCAGGTCTGTTGTTATTTTATTCTTTATTTTTCCAGCTTTCACATAATTTAGAATATTTCCCATTCTTTGATATTGTGGCGTAAAGGTGGGAAATCTTCGTTTCGCTTCAAAGTTGGGTCATCTTCCTCGCTTCCCGCTAGGCTTGCTTCATAGATCCAGTCGGATATTGTTTACTTTATGGAGATTTTGAATCGAATTTTCTTGATTGGGCTGGTCGACCCAAAGGAGGGTGAAGTGAGATCGAAAAAAATAGGATTATTGCCCTGTTTTGTGCAGCCTTCTTAAAATTATAATCTTCTTATAATCACCTTTCCCGCCCAAAAATAACTCTTCATTTTTTCAAAAAAAGTTCTTATAATCCAATTATAAGCATAAGAGGGTCTGCGC